>CATIWR010209895.1:0-95407 GCA_949677035.1 Omphalea diandra | reverse complement strand
GATAAATATAATGTTAATACGAACAAATTCTAAAATTATTTTTATATTTGAAATGTTAAAAAAATATATTTATAGATTGATTTATATTTTTTAAATATTAAAATATAACAAAAATATTTTTAAATATATTTTTTAAATTTTAAAATATTACCTGGAAATTGTCGAGTGAAAATGAGAACAAATTAAACAACTTTGGTTCAGTAGGTTCGGTTCAATTTTTTGCCAAATTTTAATAAACTAAATTTTTATTCTTAAAATCTAACCGAACCAATTTTTTTTAAAAAACTGAATTAAACTGAAATTTATGTGTTTATAAACCGAATTGAATCGATTTTATAAAAAGTTCAGTTCGAGTTGTTTCAATTAAATTACATGTATTTCAAATTTGGTTCGATTCAAATGGGTTTGCTTTATTAATTACTTCAGTTAATTCAATTTATTTTGTTTTCTATATAAAAAATTGAACCAAAAACCTAAAACTGAATTTTTTAAAAAGTATAACTGAATAAACTAATTTTATTAAGGGATCAAACCAAACCAGCTCAATTCGATCGGTTCTTTAGTTTGATTCGGTTTTTGTTCAGATTCTGTAATTTTTTACACTGTCCAGGAGCAAGAAAGTCATTTCTGCAAAATTCTCTCTTTCTTTCATATTTTCTCTTTATTTCGAAGAGAAAATATATGAGGTAAAATTTGTATTGTTTTCCTTTCCCCTTCCATTTTTCTCCCCTTTCCAATTAGGATATTTTATCTTTTTTCTTCTATTTTCCTCTCCTATTTATTTTACTCTCTCTCAGTCATAGGCCTATTGATAGAGTTGATTTTGATGTTGCAAGCATCGAGAATTGATGAATGAACACTTTATTAAATACACAATTAAGAAAACAAAGTAGGTGAGGTGACCGCAAACATCAGTCTGTAAGTCAGTTTAGCTTTGTATAATCAATAGTCTTATTAAATAGGAATTTTTATTTCATAGTATACAATATTTTATAATTATTTATAAATATTAATTAATTTTTTTAAAATAATAATTTTTTATAAAATATATAATAATTTATGAAAAATAATTAATTAAAAATAATATAATATTTTATTTATATAATAATATCAATTCAATATAATTTTTAATATATATTCATAAATCTTAAACTAATGGACATAAATAAAACAGGAAATTTAGCAAACAATGATTACGGCACTCTATGGAAATTTGCGGATCTATATGGTAGTAGACTGAAGAGGTGACCAATAATTGAGGTAAGATTTAGTGCACTGAATCTCCTAGGGTGGAGACTAATAATAGAGAGCTAAGTTTTATTGTGCAATTAAATATGGCTTGACTAGTGACGAATGACACAAATTAATTGGCCCACGATTTTCTCCATGACTGATGTAGTAACCAATAATGGAGGCTCATTGATTAAAGTAAGAAAAGTGGCACCTAATCTCCTACTAGAAATGGATACTCCATATTATAATTTTGGATTAAAATGGTTGATGGCCCCTAAAGAGGTGGGTTCTGCATTCCCATGCAGTTGACACGCTCTACAGTCCCACACTCACTTCGGATTATAACAGAGAAACCTCATTTTTCCTTCTTAAGTTAGACTTTCATTCCCTTTCATTAATACTATACTTTCTGCTTCTCAATTGCCCTCCCCTCCTGCATAAGAATCTCACTTGTTTCTTTTTCTCTCGTAAAAACTTAAGATTGATGCATTGAATTGAATGTGATACTTGTGGATCAGTGTATAGTGTATGCAGCATCTTTCATGTGGCTTTTAATAAAAACTTAATATGCTCTTTGTATTTTCATTTTTCATAAACTTAATGATTTTATTCCTTTTCTTCTTTTCTTTTTAATTTTAGCTAATAAAATTACAATTAAAATATAAATTAATAAAGTGTATGAAAAATTATAGTGTATTAATCACCAATAAGGATATAAAATAAAATTTAGCTTTTTAAATATAGAGAGCTAAACCAACTTTTTATTTTAATATTTAAAGAATATAGAGTTTGTTGAATTCTTGTTATATGAGATAATTATTTATAAATAATAAGTTTGATGTATATAAAGAGTTTATTGAAGATACTCTTCGAACCTAGTCATAGAGAAAACACATATATTTAATCTAATTTTTATAAAAAATAATTCGTATATTGTCTATATAATTTTAGTTATTATGTTTTCAAATAATGTTAGCTATTGAAACATACACATTAAAAATATATAAAAATATGTATCTATTATAATTAACAACATAAGAAAAAATATTAGAAATAGATTAACGCCTACTATGGGTTATTTAAATATTAATTTTAAATTATTACTTATGATATTCAATGCAAAAACTCATTTAATTTTAATTAATTAATGTACCTTATAATTTTTTAATAATATACTATAGTTATTTTGAATTTATTATTTCTTTTTAAAAATACATGTAAAAATTTTATGTCTCGATATATGTCATTATTTAATTTTATAGTACTATAAAAAATTATGAATTTAGTGAAATAGGAGAAAAAATACTAATAATATAATTTATCTGATTATTATAAGATTAGAAAAATATTTAAATATAAAATATATTAATATAAATATTAAATATCATAAATAATAAATGTTATTAAGTATTAAAAATATTGTGGTAAAAACTTAAAGTTTTATCTCATCTTACTATAGTAAAAAAATTAAATCTAATTAAATTTTATTAAATTAAAGAAAGAGAGATATCAAAGAATTATTATTATAATTTTAAAATATAAAATAAAATAAAATATTAATCTCATACATAAACACATGTATATATATATATATGAGCATAAAAGTATTATTTCTTTCTAGTTAGCTTGACAGTGGCTCTTTTTTTGCTATTATTTTTTTCTCGTTCATTATTAGCTTTTGTGTGGTTTATTGTGTTTCAATATTATAGTTATCGTTGCATTATATTGTAATTCAGGATTATATTTCGGTCTCTCCTTTTTTCTTATTAATAATATAATAATTTGCTAGCAAAAATTAAGACCAATTTTTTTTATATTTATGTTGGTCATTGATATCCTGAAAACAGTTTGTAAGTTTACATAAGATTCCTTTCCATGTGAATTCAGTAACACCTAACAATCAAATATTTTTTACATGACATCCATGTGAATTCAGTAACACATAATGTTCTAAAATTGGATTGACTAGTGAATCTATCAGTGAATTAGTTGAATTAATTCAATTGATCTAATTAAATAATTTAAAAATAAAAATAAAAATATTATTTTATATTTATAAAATATAAATATATTTATGATATTTAATAATAAAAAAATAAAAATCAATTCAAATCTTATTAAATTAATTAATAATTATTCTCAATTTTATGAATTCAATTGTTTAATTCAGTTCATTTATCAAGGCAAACCACGAAATATTTATTAGCTCCAAATTCACGAATTTAAAATAACAAATATAAAGTATATTAAGCAAAAGGTTTTATTAAGTTGTCTTTTTAATTTATATATATATATATATATATAAAAGAAAGAGAGAGAGAAATATTTTCTGATTATGAAAGGCTTTAATTTGTATTAAATGTTATATATAAAATATACCTTTTAAATTAAAAACCTTATTAGAAAGGAATTCGAATTTGTTTTTTCTAGTTGACCAATGCAAAGTCTATCCTATTATATATCTATCTCCCAGTATTAAAGAAAAAAAAAACTTATATATCTCTATTAATAATAAGAATGGTAGAGATGCGACCAATTTATTGAGGCAGAAAAGGTAATTGGACGACAAAAGATATATTTATAGATTAATTATATCTCCACCTCACCACCAAATAAATAAATTCATTCATTCATTAATAAAAAAAATTCAGAGTATTTGACATTAGTATTATATTTGTTTGTAGGAAAATTTGTTCTCTCCGTGACCAGGTTAATAAATAAAGTTAATTAGGAGATATTTCTTTTCCCATGACATCAATCTCTATCACAATGCAACGTTATCATATGCCAATTGTGATGGGAAGTAGAGGTGTTAAACAGATGAATGGGTCGATTTAGTTTTGGTCAATCTTTTATTTGAGTTAATATTAAAGGTTTAAATTATATTATTTTAAATTACGATTAAATTAAGTTAATGTATACAAAATTTAAATTATTATTAAATTATAAATTGGACCATTCATAATTTTAAATTTTAAATAAATGAAAATTTTATTTTTAATATTAAAATAAACAAATATGATTAATTAGAATCATATTAAAATTGAATTAAATCTAATTGGGTTGTGAGTTAAATTAGGATTAAATTATATTTTATTCAAAAAATTTTTATGTTGATGTTTCTTATGAATTGACTTATTTTAAATTTTTTTATAGATTAAATTGGATTTAATTTTTTAAAATAAATTCAAATTGATTGCCACCAATAATGAAAAGTCAAATATAGCAAATTAGTATGGTCTGACAGCTCATTTTAAAGAACTAAGCATTTTAAGAAATTGAAACGCATTCAATTATTCAACCATGAACTAACTGTTATTTTTTATAATATCAACTAGATATATATTGGTTATTAAATTAATATATTTTCTTGTAATATAATAAAATTATAATTAAATCACCTCCTAAAATTTTTTTTTATGATATTGCTTTAAATTGGAGATGGAAATTGTTATAATTGATTTCCTGCATTAGGAGATAGGAACCAATGACTACTAAGCCACTAACCCTAATTAGATTAGGAAATATTCAAATTTGGACTTTTTTCCCCAATCAATCATTAGGTTTAAGAGATCAAAATATCTTTTTTGTCTATAGTCTTTATTTCCTCTCAAATAGTTGAATTACTCAACTCTTACGAGGCTACCTCTAGTCATTCTTTGATCAGAAACGGGCTTTCCTTTTCATTTTCTGCCTTTACTTAATAGTTTTCTATCAATAATTAAGAGTTTTATTCTTAGATCTTAAAAGCTCTGTCTTGCATTTTTTAATAATTTTTTTACTAGTATTATGATTTTAGCTTTTATCTATATTTATTTATATTACTACAAAAATATGTCTACTTAGTGACAAAATTAAGTCCGCTGCTAGATTGGTCGTCGCCAAGGCTTAGCGATGAAAATTTAGTCCATAGCTAAAGTTGGCAAGGGAATAGGAACAAAAATTCCAATCGCTATTATTTTGCTAGGCTTAGCAATGGAATTTTCCCTCGCCAATAATAGTGACAAAAATTTTCATCGCTATTCAATTGCTAATATGATAGCTTTTCCATCGCAATTCCATCAATATTCGGTAGGTATTCTATTACTATAATTTATTTTCATATTTTTTATATTAAAAATTTTTTATTTATATTTATATTTTAAATTATATTAAAAAGAACACAATATATAAAAAACATTAATTTATTAAAAATTAAAATAAATTATCTTATGTTTACAACAATATTGTACATACAACATACATAAATTTGAAAAAAAAAACTAATCATGTTTAATAATCATCATCTGGATGCCACGGTGGTGCTAGTGAAATCTGACAATACATGTTAGCTAATTTAGAAGTTAGCATTTGTTGCATACTTTATTGCATGATAGTAAACCACTAATTAAACTCATGTTGAAACTGAATCCAAAACACATACTGAAACTCTTCTCGAACGTCATCTAGGACATACATCATAATGTGTGACACCTATTTTGGATTTGGAGTTATATGTGATGTGGTTGAGTAAAAACTAACACAAGAAAAGGGACGACTAGATGTTAACTTGGAACCAAGTTCGTACACTAAGCTCTTCTTGTATCTTTCCAATAATATCCATGTGCGCCTCATCAACGTTGACAACTTGAATTTCCACAAAACCCTCTAGTATTAGTGAAGTAGCATCAATAACACAATTCTCCATTGCAACCTAATAAATATGAATAATGATTATGAATGATAATTGAAGTTATTATAATAAAAATAACAAAAAATAGTGCACTGATTTTTATCTAACTCACATTGGTGTCCAATGATTTTTTATCAACAAATAGATTATCACACTTTTTAATATGTCTTCTTCAAAACCTCATAAATTGTGGTTGGATATTTCAGTTCTTTCTCCTAAAACAAAATTTTATTACTTTAGTCGAAACATCCCATAACTAAATAAAAAAATCACAAGTAAATAAATTAACTAAATCCATTAAATGCTCAAGGAATAATCTAGAATCGACTGTATGGCCACACAGATCCGTACCAACACTAGCAAGCTTTGTGCATTTGTTCTTGAAAGCTTGGGCAAAACGCGCTTGAAATTTCGACATATCCCATTTCTACTTTCACAAATTTCAAATATCTTAAAAAACGCATTTTAGTCTATTACCACGTCTCTAATGGGATAAAGTATTTGAATATTGCCTAGCAACTGTAAGATTTCATGCAATATTGACCATGGTCTGCATAATGGTATCCAAAAAAATTGTCTACAATATAAAAAAAATATGAGAACATGAATTAAAATTGTATTAAGAAAAAATTGAAATTATACCTTGAACTCCTCCCAATAAAAATCCTTAATGTCTACTGAAACCATTTTTCAAGTATAATCTTGAGGGTCTAAATGCTCTTTGAAAATTGAGGAAATGCAACTATAACATAAATTTTTTGGGATTAAACTAGAAAAAAAATGCACAAATATATAATATATAACCAACTATATTTATATATAAACTAGAAAAATTTTTGTCGCTATTCCCTCGTTAACCTTAGTTATGAACTGAATTTCCGTTGTTAGCAACAAACTCAATTCCATTAATAGTCCGTCGCTAAGCTGTTTTAGTGACAAAATCTGCCTCCTTGGCGATAGAAAATTTCGTAGCTAAACAGAGATTTTTATAGTGTAAAAATTTTATGAATAAATTAATATTTGAAAACTACCCATATAAACAAATTAATATTTTAAACTAACCCTTATATTAACTACAAAAATCATATTCACGTAATAGATTTAGACTTTCGTACGGTATCTTATATCAAAAAGATAATTAATGCGCATGTTCTGGTGAATATATAGAACAAAAAGTGATCTAAGTATGCGATAAATATGATTTTTATTTATATAATAATGTCTATATCATGTGATATAATACCTAATATACATTTATTTAAAAAATAAATTTATATTTATTGTGATAGATATTGATGATAAATTTGAAATACTCATTAAATCCATAGAATTTTAGTTATCCATCCAGAAACATGAATCCATAGAATGTACCGACCAACCGACCAATAACATCATCCAATGTACTGGAATATTTTGTAACACATTTTGAGTAAGTGGATTATCATATTGAACAATGACTTTCAATTGGAATAATTAAAGATAATTTGGGTATTAGAATTACTCATACGGATTTAATCTTTGCTGAGTGTCTCCTAATCAAATCTTTGGATTTTCTTTAGATGCAGAAATCGAATAGATCTATAATGTTTTTAATACATGGGTTTAACAATCATTATAGTGAGAGAAGTTTCAAGGCCATCATCATGGCATCTATGAAACTTGAATTTCTTATTCCCACACCTTTAAGATTTTGCCCACATGTATATGATTTACAATGAATTGTAACATTTCGAATCTGCCATCATAAATTACAATTTCGATGCACATAAAATCAAGCTATTTAATCCCAACAACAATTAGTTAATTGAATTTCTTCACATATATATTTTTTGCATTTAATCTTGATCTGATTCTTGGCCAGCATTTATAAATATATCCTTAAAACTCGTGAAATGAAAAAAATCAAGCTACTTGTGACGAACCTCATTTTCATGAAACAGGCCGAAACTTAATAAAGTCTAGACCAGTTTAAACTCAAAAGCTGCAATGAAATGGGCCCGACCTTGTAAGACACTGGGCAGTACAATTTTAGTTGGGCTCTGTTGCTGGCCCAATTTCCTCCCCTTGTAATGGGATTGCTCCATTTGGATTTCTTTTGCATCATTTCTCCATTAGATAGAGCTAGACAACACAATTCTAAAGTAGGAGATTATTTCTAGATTAAACTAGCAGTATTATTCTCATTATTCTTTTGAAAAAAATGAAAAAATAAAGCTAAAAATTGGATGAGGATTGAAAAGAGTTGGAATTGGAAAGTGGTATTCTAATGTGAGGATGAGGCCCATCATTTTGATAAGATTGTGGAGTCGATCCAATATCTAGCTCAGAATAAGCGCCCAATTCATAACACGCAAGCTGACAGCATTATTATTATTACTATTATTTTGCAAATGAATTTTTCCAAAAACCTAATTACAAGTTACTAATATTTCAAAATTTCTTTGATTTCTGTCTGAGTATGAAAATACTTTTTTTTTAAAAAAAAATTCAACACTAATTTATGTTCTGTATAATATATGCAATTACTTTAATTAAATTATGATATATTATTCCAACTTGCAGTCTCATATTTTGGGAGACAGTAATTACATTACACACAAACCTAGACTTAATGAATTTGTCTTTAATTGAGTATTCAATTCCCAATCTCAGTTTCAAAGATGAATTAATAATATGAGTGGCAATGAAGATGTTAGATTTTTATATTTTTTAAAATTTGATATTTTTAAATCAAAATACTAAACGATATCTCAATATTTCAATTCATAGAATAACTATATATATAAATATATAATTCCAAAACAATGCAAAACAAACAGACTACAATTACTCTTCAAAAAAAAAAAAAACCAGGTATCATTGCATGATTAAAAAAAAAAAAGGCAAATTATAAAATTAGTATATGAACTTTTTATTTTTTTATTTTGGTGTTTAAACATTTTTTTTTTGTTTAATTAAATATCTAAATTGGTAAAATCATTTTTAATATAGTGTTTTTTTCCAATCAAAACCATTAGTGACTATCATGTGAAATTCTATTTTACCTGATACTAAATTTTGTACATTATTTCAATTACTTATTTATTGATACATAATCTATTCACTTTAAATACAAAATTTTTTTACTTTTTATATATATTTGAACAAATTTTGCTTGTAAAATTTATTCAAATATATACAAAGAGTAAAAAAAAAAAAAAAAATTCATGTTTAAAGTGAAAAAAAATTGTATCTAAATTTTAGATATATAATTAGTTGAAATAATGTACAAAATCTGGTGTCAAGTCAGACGAATGTAACGAAGTTATAGATTTTACAGGTTTAGATAAGATAAAACATCATATTGAAAATAATTTTATCAGTTCATACACTTAATTGAACAAAAAAATTGTTTAGACATCAAAATAGAAAAAAATTAAAAAAATTTAAACACCAAATTTATAATTTATCCAAAAAATAGATTTGTTGCTTGATATTTATATTATATATAAAAGTGGCTAATTAGGAAATTTTTTTTGAAATATACAATTTTTAAAAATTGATGATAATAACCTTAATTTTAATTAGATGGATAATATTTCTTTATATAATTAATTATTATTTTAATTTTAAAAATGTTTAATATTTGAAAATCTATCTATATATATACTATTTTAAAAGTGACTAGAAGAATCTTTTTTGGATATAAAAGGATATAAAATATTTTTAATTTGACAATAATAATCTTAAATTATAAATTTTAATTGGATAAAAGTTTTTTTTATAAAATCAATTATTAGTTAAAATTTTCAAATTTGTGATTGTTTAAAATAACTGAAATAACAAATAAAAATATTTATATTTTAAAGTTAATTTTATTTTATTTTTTTCAAAAATTTAAGATCAATATAATTTGTTGATCTATATTGTATATAAAAATAGATAATTAAGGAAAACTTTTTTTGGACATAAAAGAATATAGAACTTTTAAATTGACAATAACCTTAAGTTATAAATTTTAATTGATAGTTAATATTTTTGTATAAAATTAATTATTATTTTAATCTTTCAAATTTGTAAAATTTAAAATTTATAATAGTTAATTATAAAAAAATTCTAGATATAAAACTTTTTTAAATTGATAATAGTAATCTTAAGTTACAAATTTTAATTGGATGGGTAAGATTTTTTTTATAGAATTAAATATTCTTTCAATCTTTAAAATTTATTATTAAGGATATACAATTTTTTTAAATTGATGATAATAATCTTAATTTTAATCAGATAGATAATATTTTTTATATAATTAATTATTATTTTAATTTTAAAAAATTTAATATTTGAAAATCTATCTATATTTATACTATTTTAAAAGTGCGTGAAAAAAAATCTTTTTTGAACATAAAACCATATAAGATATTTTCAATCAGACAATGATAACCTTAAATTATAAATTTTAATTGGATGAATAATTTTTTTATAAAACTAATTATTAGTTAAAACTTTGAAATTTGCTATTGTTTAAAATAACTAAAATAACAAATAAAAATGTCCATATCTTTGAGTTCATGTTATTTTGCTTTTTCCAAATATTTGAAATCTAAGATCAATATAATTTATTTATCTATACTATATATAAAAGTGGCTAATTAAGAAATTTTTTTTTGAACATAAAAGGATATAGAACTTTTACATTGACAATAACCTTAAGTTATAAATTTTAATTGATGGATAATACTTGTTATAAAATTAATTATTATTTTAATCTTTAAAATTTATAATATTTGAAATTTATACTATACTATTTATAAAAATAGTTAATTGTAAAAATTTTTTCTAGATGCAAAAACTTCTTTAAATTGATGATACTAATCTGAAGTTACAAATTTTAATTGGATGTATAATATTTTTTTTATAGAATTAGTTATTATTTCAATCTTTAAAATATGTGATTATTTGATAATGAGTGATGAAAATACTTTTTTTTTATGCTATTTTATTTAGTTTTGCTATTAATTTTGTATACTCTTATCTTATTTAGTTTTAAAATTTAATTTTTTCATCATTTTGCCTTAAATTTATTTTTTATTCTCTTATTAATAAAAGATTATATTTATTAAAAAGTTTATTATACACATATATTTAGAAAATTTTAAATTATTTATAACTTTATATAATTTATTCTTTTTATTTATATTAATATAAAATTAAAAAATTAACTAATTATAGATATAATAATTATTTTAATCACATGCAATACAATATATTAAAAACTAGTATAATAAAATATGCTTTCACCAGTTATTAATTAAAGCATAGAAAATGAGAAGAAGAGAATAACAATAGTCGATGACCAAAAACAAAAAACCTGTCATTGAAAAGCCTTTTCACTATCCTTTCATTATAAACTGTGCACTTATATATATATATATATATATATATATATATATACATTTTATTTCATTATTATTTTTTTTCTATAATAACATATTATATACCATACAAAAGGCTAATTAGAATGTAACTGAAAAATAACTACTGCAAATGCTAAATAGAATGTAAGGGAAAAATAGCTACTGCAGTAAACTTAGCCACGTGAAAGCACGTTTGGTGGCTGAAAATTTTGAGTAATTTCTGCCAAAAAAAAAATTTAATTATGAAACTTCAACAAATGAAAGTGAGGTAAAAGATTATTCATTTCTCTTGTAATTAATTTTAAAAATGTAAATATTCATAAATTGATTACTAGGTTTAATATAAATAAGTCTTTTTAAAAATCAATTAAAAAACGTGGCGTAAAATTAAAAAATTTATTGCATATCAACCAAAAAAATAAAATAAAATTGAAAAACAAAACCCAGTTGCAGGCTAGTTTTTTCTCTGTTTTTTCAGTGAAAATTAAAAAAAAAAGGAAAAAAAAAAAGAAAGAAAAGAGAGCATTATATCATTGACAGGTATTGACAACAGACGTCATTTCAATTCCCTGGTTTCTTGAATGCTATTTTTTTTTCTTGGCATGCCTTTTCAAGGGTCTTGAATAAAATGATTTCGGAGAAAAAAGTGAATGAAAACCTAATGACTCAGCCATGTTAGCATGTTACGCAAAGATAGTAAAAGATTTGAAAAATAAGGGTCCATATGTTGGACAACCCCTCAATTCAGATATAAAATCATATATTATTTTCAAGCCTTTTTTAATTCCCCATACTGCCACAATATGAGAGGTAAATATAAAAGGGATTTAGCTTTTCAATGCCCACTTGTGGGCATCATCATTTTATGTTAGAACTCATCACTCTTTCAAACCACTTTTTTGGTACTCAAAATTCTCAGTATTAGTCTCGCCACTTAATTATTATTAATTAGGATCATACCTTTTTTCTTCATATTTACTTTTTTTTAACTAATAATTAGCATCAAATTTGCATAAGATCCTTTCCCCTTCATCAAAATAGATTTTCTGTTTTAAAAAGCAAACGAAAAAACAAATTGAAAAACTGCAGGAACGAGGGAATAATAATCTCTCCACACATGCAGGTTTTGCAGTGTAGGACACCCTGGAGGAATAATCTCTCATTTCATGCGCTATGGATCTCATTCCAATTTCCGTCCTTCATTTCCCATAAGAAAGGGCAGATCAAGAGTTCAGTAAGCGACCAACCACCAAGGCTTTGGCCTAGCGGATAAGGTCTGTTGATCTCGAGGGAATGGATTTGGGTTTGAGTCCCACCCACGTCATTGAAACGTTTCTCACCGCTAATTTTGTTAACTTTCGCATTCAATTATGACATGCTTTAATCACTAACTATCCTTCCTTTTATTAACAAACTAACCATTATATTTGATTAAAAAAAAGAGTTAAGTGAACATATTGGAATGATTTTATCATGTCCATGTAACCTCCTCATTCGACTCTTGCATACCAAATCATTTTTTCTTCATCAATAATCATGAATATACATTCTTTCGCAGGTAGGTCTACCTTTATTATTATTATTGTTTTCATGTAACAAAGCCCTAATAAGTGTTTGTTTCATCTACGGATCCAATGGTTATATTGATGTTGACACGTTCTAGATATAGCATATAGGAATCTTGACTAATACTTTTTTTTTTTTTGTTAGGCAAAGATGAAAATATATGAAAGAGAAAGAAGCAATTTACATAAATGTACTGGGAGATGGAGACCCAAGTAATAGAAAGACTTCCACTTAATCTAGTCTTAGTTACCCAAGTTGCTGCTTAATAACCCTTTTGCTAACAGCCTTGAATCTTACAAAATCAAAATGAGAAAGTCTTCTTTTGCTTGGTGCAAAAAGCTATCAAGATGAGGAATCTTGACCGTATCGATACTCGGCTAAATTTAATAGTAGCGAGGTAATTGCATAGGAGAGTCGCCATAGTTTGCGCTTTACAAGATTAGCACTTGCTAAAATACATGTTACACTTATGGGATCGTACCTCCAATGACATGCACAGCTGTTAAAAAGAAAAAATGTGATAAAGGATTCTCGAGCTTCATTAATATCCTTTTTCTTCATAAATCATGTTTATTTATATTAAGCTACTGATGCAGAACATTTTAACTATATTTGTTGAGATTTTATTTAATTTCTTAGATTAGGTTTCATTTTTTTAAAAATATTTTATTTAGAATATTTTTATGAACTTCTTATTTAGAATTTTCTATGCATAAAGAGATAATATCTAATTAATATCGTTATTGTTTATAAAAATTAAAGAATAAATATAGAATATCTATGATTTAAAAGAATATTATGTTTTAAGAAGTTTTATCACTATTTTTATTAATTGTGATTTTAGTTCCTTAATTAGTAGTTTAATAGCTTAGCCTACAAATATGATTATAAGCACTATATTTAAAAGAGTGTTGAGTTTTTAATCAATTAATAATATTTTAGAGAGAGTACCCTTAAGTTTCTTTTTTATTTTCAATATTCTTCTAAAAATCAATAAATTTTTATGCCTATTTGTCTTATATTTATGCGTAAATTAACAAACCTATAAAAAGATTGTTTCATAACTTTTCATGAGTGTATTTCTATAGAGCTTTCGCTATATAAGATAAATTGTTAAAAATTCAAATTCAAAATAGTAAATCATCAAATTATAAATAAGGTTATTACAACAAATTTAGTACTCACTCCGTCCCAAATTATATGTCATTTTAGAGATAAATTCTTATTTCATAATAGTTAACGATTTACAATTATCCATGCACACTAATTAACTTTTTTTTTTTTTTTTTCAATTCTACCATTTCTTTCTTTCATAATAATTATTTCTTTTTAGAGTGTATAACAACTTATGAAAATAATTAATTAAGGGTAATACAGTCTTTTATTTATGTAATAACGTCTATTAAATACAATTCTTAATATATGTGGACAAATGTTAAACAATATCTATTATGAGAGGAAGAGAGTATTAAGTAGTTAAAAGGAGTAATTAATAATTTAGTGAAATAAGAATTATAGTCATGATATGAAGATGCATATTTTGTAAACTTGACATGGTATTAATTTATCAAGGATTGTTAATTGGATCAAATTGATCCAAATTAAATTTCTTGTAAAGAGAAATGCATTAATTAATTCATTGCAAAATGATTATAATGACCTTCTTTTATTTTTCTATTAAAATCTATATTCTACTTTTATGTGAAGATTAAAATAGTCATAACACAGTCTATAAAATCGCATTTATTATTTTGATATGAATCAATTTGGTCATAATATAAAATTAAGAATTGCAAAATGACCACAATGACTTTCTTTTATTTTTCTATTAAAATCTATATTCTACTTTTATGTGAAGATTAAAATAGTCATAACACAGTCTACAAAATCGCATTTATTATTTTGATATGAATCAATTTGGTCATAATATAAAATTAAGATATTAAAATTATGGATCTTGACTATTTTTATGCATATATCTCACAAGCATTTGTATTTAGTGATGTGGAATTCCTCGCACTCTAAACAAGAGGATGGTTTGGATACAGCGAAGGAACAGAACTCACAGTACACATGAACCACATTGCAGAGGCAATCCCTCAATGAAACGAGATTATATATTGTGCAAGTGTTACTTCAACAGAAAAATTGACATAAAAAAGACAAGAAGTGATAATAGTAAGACATTTGTCGCTTAATAATACTAGCTAAGCTAGCCATAGTAAGCAGAAAACTACTGAAAGGTGTGTATGTACAAATCGGTACCTACTATTGAGGCATATCAAATCAACTGCCTAATTGAGCCCACATAGTTTTTATCCTACTTGTCTTGTATGAAAAAAGAAACCAAGTTATACAAAAGATTAAAAGAAGGGTAGGAACACTCTTTTATGTCTCAGTTTGTTTCTTGCTTTTTACATGATCTGTGGTGTGGACATTTATGAGGTGTTGAAAACCCTTCTCACTCACGGTAGGGTAATCAGCTTTTTCATGAACAAACTTTCTTGGGGACAAAAATAGAAGCCCATGTTAGAGAAGAAAGCTCCAATAATACAGTGGACATATAATTGTATTGTACATAAGAGCAGTCACGAGGTGAAGTCTTACACACAGATCTGCAAGAATATTTATTCTCTTTACTCATCACTTTTTCTTAGCTTACAACATAAAAAACAACGAAACTGATGCCTGCAACAGCATATTGCTGCTCATATAATAACAATCTATATTTATTGCCCTAACAGAATAAGAATACATGAAAGATAGGGTTCTTCTTCTTTTTTTACTGTGATGGATAAATAAAAGATAATTCCTTTTTTTTTTTTTTCACTAGCTATTCTGCCTCAAACACACAACCCACAAAATTTCCATTTTTTCTTCTGCTGCTAAAATTCTACAGAAAAGAAAAAATAGGTAAAGCCATAGCATCAAAGGATGGACGGATAGCTTGGATGAATTGTCTGAGAGGCTCTGAGTTACTCCTTAATTGGGTGATTTTGAGGAGACATATACTATTAGTTTTGAATCAAACAGCTCAGGAGGGATAGACAAAGAAGGAGAAGATGGGTTGGGTGGAAAAAGGAAAAAACAGATTCAAAACTCTATATCAAGAAACCTTGATATAGAATTTATAATAACGTGGGAAATTTCAAACTGAAAAATAAAAATGGGTCTTACAAGGTCAAGAAAAGGTCTTACAAGGTCAAGAAGATTAAAATTAAATAAAAAAGATAATAATAAGAGAAAGCTCAGGTAGGATAGCACCCAATCAACATGAACAGGCCACCGTTACAAAGTGACTTTCAGCTCCAAACTTGAAGCCGGACAACAACAATCCATCGCTGGAGCCAATATTCAGGGCCTTATGCATGATTTTCACTTCAAGAATTCCTGTACATGAATGATCAATCGCCATAATCATATCTAATTATCCATAACTGAAAAAGAAAAGGAAGAAATATACAGAGCAGACCAAAACATCCCATCTTTATATAAACTTCATATAATTCTATAGTCAACTAGAGATAGGCAGGAGTTAAGCGTTTCAAGCAATGGTAATATAATACCACAAACAAACAGGTTATAACTTTCCATGTAAGGATTTCAATAAATCCATACCTTGAAGAAGAAACTTATGCCTAACTTTCACCATTGACAGCTTTTTCTCGCCCCAAAATATATATGTTGAAAGGGAGATAACAAAAGGAAAAAGAAAGTGAAGTAAATGCAATGGGAGAAAGTGTGAAACGTTTATTATAGGAGGCGGAGAAAGGGCTAGTGGGCTCGTTAGCTGCCCCCTGATGGACCCTGACAATGACAGGACCAAGGCCCAGAAAGAATAAAACCTACTCGGCTGACGTCAGCGGCCGGGCCGACCGCCTATAGTAGATTGTGGTAACGGTTAATACCAAAGGCGAAAGGGCTGAAAGTAAATTTACATATAAAGGGTCAGTCAATAAGCCAAAAGTATTGCAATATGCAATGATGTCATATTGGTATATGGTCCCCTTTCTTTTGAGGGGCATGTCCGTACAATGGGAAGTGGGACCTTTTGCTTTAATGGCCTTGCGATTATCCAAGTGGCAGCTTTGGGTCCGTTGGGTGGAATGGGTCAGTGTGCTCGTGTGGTTCCCATGAGTTGCACGTTTGTCTTACCCGATTGCTCTATGTTAGCTCTTGCTTTGCCAGTTTCAAAGCCATTTGCCTTCCAATAGTTGTATGAGGAAAATATCAATCAAGACTAAAGATTAAATATTTTTATGAATAATTTAAAAAATATATTTTTTACATCGATTTAATGTATTCGTGAAGATGTATTACGTCTTTTTTTTTTTTTTTTTTGTAAATATACCATGACAATTGGGTGATTGTAAAAAGAATCAAAGCCAGCTGGAGAAATGGGGCAATGGGAATCTAGGTAATTGAAATACGGTGTACAACCTTAAAGTGTACCTATAAACTATCAAAAGATTTATGTATGTATGTGTAATAATACTCTATACATGTGGTTGTAATTATTTTGAAAAAGGGTTGCGGGGGAATGGATGCATAACCATCACAGTCTCCCAAGATATGGTCAAATTAATGTAATTAAATTCTAAGCTCATCACCTACTCCAATTCCTTGGCCTGCGTATTATTATGACTAGATGGCATGGTTTGACTCCTGTTAATCAATAAACCTCTCGCTTTAGTTATACGTACCCTGAAGAGCCAGCTGCTGATCTTGACATGTCAGTAGGATACCATCATTATTATTGTTCGTTATCGTAAAACTTGGTGTTATAAACTGACAAAATTTTTTGCTACACAGATATTCCTAAACCTAAATAAACACCGTGTTGCGTGCTGACAAAATTTTTTATTAGGTGAACACTCACTCCAAGCCATGATATATTTTTATTCTCATTCTGTAAAAACCGGCACGCAGTTTTAATTTGCTACCCAATTAATAAAGCTAAATCCCCACATTAATAATAAATTTAAATTTAAGCGATTTTCAGCACTCGAGACCATTCCAGTACCAAATTATAATATTGAGACAGTAGGGCTTGAATAATCTGTAGCGTGATCAACTGAAAAATAGTTACTTGGGTTGGGCGGCAAGCCATAAAATTGGCCGCTGACACTCGCATTTCCTCATCTTGTTTCCCGGCATAATGTTTGTAACTCCACTATTTAGCTCTGTCGACCCTATCAGGGTCCTCTTCAGTGGCCTTTTTGCTTATATAATATACGTCCCATATGCATTCAATTCCCATTTCATGCCCATACCATCTACTTTTTCATGTCACTATGATTTACATATACAAACCTCATTATCTATTGACTTTGTATTCAAAGGAAGTGCCACTATGTCCCTTTTGTTGGGATCACAAGTTCATGGGACAGTCAGCCAGATGCATCTTTATTGGAATCAGTTGATGAGAGAGGACTTCTAATGCGATTCAAGATTTGGGCAGTAATCACTCCGATTCTGCTCATGGCCTAATCTTGAAAATATTATCATTAGAGAAATTGTATCACAAATGGTTTGAATTTGTCACCTCTAGCGCTATATTTAGTATAATATATATGATACGACTACTTTGGTTTATTAATGTTGAGATTATTATATATAAGATAAAGATATCAAATTTGAATATTAGTCAAAACCAAATTAGTTCATAGTTAATTGCTTGGTGATATTTTCTTATCACAAACCAATATATATATATATATATATATATATATGCGTGCGTGTGTGTGTGTGTGTACTTGTTGAGACGCATAAGAATTGGAGTAGTACATGAAGATGGTGCAGGGGGCAAATTATGTAGAATTTGGTTTGCGTAGATTGGGGGAGGTGATGGGACCAAAGCGAACCCCCAGCCAAGAGAATAACAACTATGTTTGGACACTGAAAGACTAAGAGACATGCATGCACTGGCTCGTTAAATAATTGATCACTAGTCACTACTACAACTACTACTTCAAGGGTTGATGATTTTAGTAGGATGGATCTGTAAAAAAGCTGAAAACATCAACATGAGGTGATTTTGCTGATAAATGTTGCGTACCCAAATCGGGAAAAAGAAAAAGAGAGTTGAAAGATGATGAATGGCGTCTCGTCTCGTTTCATTTTTCGTTTTTGCATGTGTGTCCAAAGTGAGCTAAGCTAATTGTTTCTTTCTTTCTTTCTTTTGGTTTTTGTTGAGAGTACAGAGTCCCATTTGCGATAAGAAAAGAAAGCAACAAAACCTGCAAAGATTCTTGCAGAGTGCGTGAATAATTTGAATTTTGGTTCGGTGGTCCACCTACGATTTCCAGGTACAATGGTCATTCCTCATACCTTTTTTTTTATTTTTTATTTTAATTTTATTTTCCCCTTGTGTAATTTGAAGTTTCAACTTGTGAATTAATCGATGCCGGTGAAATAATTTTAAAAAATTTACAGCAGGACCAGGATGTCATTTATGTTTTTAGGTGAGCAATCTTGAATTTATTTATTTCATTGTATTGTAATTAGTAAGACTGATCACTAACCGTAATATGTGATAAATTTTGTTAATATAATGAATTACTCTTATTGTGTGGCTATAAATTTTATTCTCTTTATTTATAAAAATATATAGATAAATCCAGTAATATAATAAAAATTATTAACGGATTACTCAAATCATACGTGTAGCCATGATGCTGACATTTTAGATCAGTGTGTAACAACTATCCCAAAAAGAAGTTTGATGTAAAAAAAAAAAAAAAGAAGAAAGAAAATCTATTCTTAGCAATCAAATTAATTAGAATTCAAAATCTTCCACTAACCTTAAAAAAAAAAAAAACATATATACATTTATCAATATGACGTTGGTACTAGCAAATTGAGCATGCATGATTAGGACTTGTCACTGTAATTAGGGCCAATCTGTATTGGCCATTGCCCATCATCTTCTTCGAATAAGTAGCATCAAGCGCTGGAAAATACCAACATCCACATGAAAAGCTTCAGGCAAAATGGTTTGTTCTGTGTGAAGTCGTTGTTAGGTATACAAGTTAGAGCTAACGTCCTTCTTGTTGACCCTTTGTGTCGTGCTGTTTTTTCTCCTAATGGAAAATCTCAAATATTATAACTTTAACAGTAAAAAATATCCCTCTTATTGTTGAAATATAAGCAAACCCAATATATATTTGAGATAAGAACAAGAATATCTAAAAATAAAATTGTAATTATAAATATACCTCGAGCATCTACAATTTAAAAAAAAATAGATTTGAATAGAATTATCACAAAAATACGCTTAAATATCTCGGCCCCAATCAATTTCATTCATCAAAATCTCTTAAAAACAAAAGTGAGAGAAAAAAAAGGACAAAAAAAAAATCATACCTTAACAATTTTGATTCAACAAATCACCGTGTAACAAATTTACAATAAAAAAATAATTCACGTATACAGTTATAAAAATCTTCTTGCATTTTTTTTACTAGCTCATTGATATGTCAAATCAGAAATCACAATTTACCACTTCTCCTTCCAGCTTGTTTTTTCTCGTATTTCTTCGTCCATTTAAAATTTTCTTCGAACTGGATTTAAAAACTATTGATTGATCAACACAAAAAAAAAAAAAAAGAGTTCGTATGTTCTCCTACAATCTCCTTCTTCGAGACATTTGAAAAAAAAAAGTGACAAATCATCATCTCAATCAACTTTTTTTATAAACAAATAAAAACAACTGATAAAAATCTATAATCTAAACTGTTTTCTCATATATTTTCCATCAAATATGTTTATATATCATGAAATAATGAAAACAATTGCTTTATTTTTTACAAATAACCTTCATAGAAATATGACTTAAAAATAGTTCAAAATATACTTAAAAATACATGAATTTAAAAAATAAAAATAATAAAATATTTGGAGAGAGAGAACATTTTGTATTCAAAAAACAGTTTACTTCTTGTTTATCAAAAAATAAAAATGGTTTACTATTTATTTATTTCTTGTTTATCAAAAAACGATAATCTTTTTTTTAATCTCATTTTGTATTCAAAAACTGAAAAATGTAATTATATATCTATTTGTGGTTTATCCTACATTTATTTCTGGTTTAATATATTTTTCATTCTTAATAATAAATTGCAAATAAAAAACATTTATAAATTGTTTATTACTTATTTATTTCATGTTGATAATAAATTATAATATGTTTTTAAGATCATTCTAAATTCAAAAACTGTAAAATGTGACTACAAATGATTATACATGTTTTACTATTCATATATTTATGGTTTATCATAAAATAACAAAGTGGCAAAATATTGATTAACACTTTCAATCTAACCTACTTCTCATCTTTTATTCAATTTTCAATAGAAATGGATCCTACACCTGCATTCATTCACTACAATAGAATTTGGGAAGAAGATTTGAAATACATCAACTTGGATGTAACGGGTATTCTTGTACCAGTAGATTGCAACTTCAATAATTTGTTGAAAATTATTAGAGACCAACTTAAAACTATACCAGAAGAAAAGGATTGTATATAACATATCAAATAAAAGATGGGTATCCAACATTGAAGATAGAAAATGATAAAAATCTTCAATTCTATTTAGAATTGAAAAAGAAGAAATCGAACTTCACAAAGTATCCGTTATGCATCATTGTTGTTGAAAATGAAACTGTTTTTTTCACATCAACTCTTCAAATAAATAAACTTGAAACAACAATAATAACTGCAATACAATTGAAAACTTATCAAATGCAGATTCCACGGGCACCATATGCGACTTCATTGGCTTTGCAAATGATGTAAGCAAGACCATTTCACAATCAAACAATTCAAAAAACAAAGAAACATAAATCATTGATCAAAACTATGCAATAATAGATACAATGATTGAAAGGAAAATTGAAACAAATAGAAAGACAAAGACATTTTGATGCTAAACTTGAGTTTCTATGCAATAAGAAACAATTTTTAATACAAAGTGCGAAAATCATGTTATAGATAGTATTATATTTATTGTTTGGACGATACATGTAATTGGTATTTGAGAGCATCAAAAATTGAAATTACAAGTACTTTCAAGATCAGAATACTCAACAACATGCATACTTATTCCCTAGAAATCAAAATAAGTGATCAAAGACAAACTACTTCAAAAATTATTGGCGATTGCATCAAGTCAAAGTTCGTCAATAACAAAACTGTTTACACCCTTGTAGATATAATAAAAGACATGAATGAAAATCATGAAATATCTCTCAACTATAAGAAAGTTTAGAGGAAAAAGAAAAATGCACCAGGAAATTTAAGAAGAAAACCAGAATCTTTATACCAAAAAATATCAAGCTACTTATACATGGTTGAGAAAACAAATCCTAGATCAATTGTTGAATTAAAAACAAAAGAAGATAACAAATTCCTCTATTTGTTTATGGCATTAGATGGATCAATTAAAGGATGAAAATACTACAAACCAATTTTGGTAGCCAATGGGACTTTCCTGAAGGCATCATATGGAGGTACATTATTATCTGCATGCACACAAGATGGAGAAAACCACATTTCCCCTTTAGTTTTGCAATAGTCGATTCAAAAAATGATGCTTCTTGGGAGTGATTTCTCAAAAAACTGAAAATAACTTTTGGAGAGAGAGAACAAATGTGTATCATATCAAACATGCATGAAAGTATAGAACAATATGTATCATAAATATAAACAGTAACATGTTTATAAACGGTTTACTTTTAGTTTACATTTGGTTGATGTGTACCTCAAACAAGTTTTTCTATAAGCAACGCATAAAGTATGCATGCACTATTTACTAAACAACTTGAAAACATACTTCAAGAAAGACACAAAGCAAATAAGAGATACATTATTTGTAGCAACACAAGCATACACCAATGAAGAATTCTAGCGTTTTATGAAGGAGTTAGGAAACATTAACAAAAGAATTATACCATACCTAAAAAAGATTGGATACCATAAATGGTCTCGTTTGTATTCTGCAAATAATAGATACTTCACCATAACCTTTAATATTGTTGAATCACTAAATTCAATGAACGAAGCATCAATAGAACTTCTAAGAACAAAGCATCAATAGAACTTCTAATAACAACTCTACTGGAGTACTTGTGTTCTTTGGTACAAGAATGGACAGATTTAAATAGAAACATTGCCAAATCAATATTCACACAAATAACAGCAGAAATTGAAAAACGTCTCATTGAAAACTTCAACAATTTCATGGCATTAAAAGTAAGTATCCTAATCATCTATACTACATATACATTATCATTATAATTTCTTCACTTTGTATTGTATGATAAACATATAATAAACAAAAAATAAAATATTATTCACCAATGTATCTCTCAATTCACTAATCAATTTTTTTATACTAATAAGTCCAACCTGTAAATGAAGATTTGTACAAAGTCAAAGTCATTGAAGCAACATTCATAGTGGACATGAAAAAAAGAACTTGCACATGTAACAAGTTCCAAATGGATGAGCTCCCATGTGAACATTTATTTGCAATATTGAAAAAATACAATCAAGATCCTCATATATACTGCTCAAATTTCTACAGTAAAACCAACATGTTTATTATATATGATGTAATAATATATTCAATAAAAAATGAATCAACATGGGATATACCAAATGAAATAAAAGAAATCAAAGTTTTCCCTTCAGAAGGTAGACTGAAATTAGAAAGACCAAAAAAAAGAAGATACAAAACTGCGTGGGAGAATAAAATCAGCTACAAGTGCAACAAATGTGGTCATATTGGACACAATAGCAAGACATGCTGAAATCAACCAAGAAAACATGATATTGATAACTTATTTAAATAGTACACTTACACAAATTTTTAAAAACATTAGCATGCAATATTTAGTAATTGTAAAACTCTCCAAACATTTTTTATAAAATTATAAAGGAAATGTATGAAAAGGTTGATTTTTCATTTAAAATAGATTTACTTTATGTTTATCATCATTGTTGACAGTATTCAATCTGTAAATATATAACACTATAAATCAGAACTATGAAGATGTTTTGTTTCATGTTTACAAAATATTTATTTCTAAGGTATGACAAACAAAACTTCATTCCTTGTAAAATTATTTTATTCCAATAGCAAAAAAGTAAAAAATAAATCTGCTCTTCTTAGGTACTTTTCATGCAAATCTCACATTCCCTCTCACTCAAAAATTAATAATTTTATGCTTTTAAATAACATCTTATTGAACTACAAAAAAAAGTTTAACTCTTTATTAAATAAAAAAATATTTCCAACCGAACAATACTCAAGTTATAATGAAACTTCAATAATGTTCAAATTAATATTACACACACCAATATATACAACTACCTTCCAACTTAAAAATAAATCTTATATTTAAAACTAAAAATGTTTATAAGATAATTATAAATACAAAAAAAAAAAATCCTATGAATTCACAACACCACATAGGATACCAATCTTTGGATGATCACTTAGGGCTCTAGGATAATCATTATCACTTTTTGCATTGTTTTCCTTTTATACCTGGCATTGAAATACAACAAAACAACAAGTTTAGCCCTGTGACCCTCAACATCAAAATCTTCAACAGAGATTTCTCTGCCACAAATCAAGTATTTCGCAAATGACACCACAAACAGTCCCAAATCACTAACACAAAAAGAAAAAAACACAAATTATATACAAATATAACAAAAGATAAAAATAAAAAACACAATATATCAAAATTACTCATCAAATTAAGAGAGTGAATCTCTAACCAATTCAACATTAAATGGTGTTGTTAAAGATTTCCTAATATAGGGGCTGACATTAGAATCAGTATCGGACTGTAAATCATAAAACCAAACCATTGATAAGAAATGTGGTAGCGTAATACTATATGATATGAGAACCTCCCTACATAACTAGTTACAATTAGCCGATTTCAACGAATTATAAATAAAAATCCTACCTCCATGAAACTGAGATGACCTGAAATATAGTGTTCTTTAGATACATAATAGATAGGAAAAAGGATAAAATCCAACTTAACCCACTGTTAATTACAACAAATATGATACCTAAGAACATACTCAATAATCACAACAATTTAATGCACTCATCAAACATCAAATCAATGATAGTTAACCCCTTCTTATTGTCACTGTTGCACCTCCCCTTTTTTCTCAAATAATAAACTAAAATATCCATATGCTACTAACAAAAAAATAATATTAATATAAAACATAAATAAAAAAATATATAAAGTCAATTAAAAATAAACATATAATAAACTAAAAACAAACATATAATAACATAAAAAAACTTCTATTTCATTCGATAACAACATATAAAAAGTCAACAAAAAAAAACATATAATAAATGAAAGATAAACACATAATAACATATACAACTTTTCTATTTTATTCCATAACATAATATAACAAACTAACTAAAAATAAATATATAATAAACCAAAATAAATATATAACAACATATAAAAAAAGTTCTATTTCATTCCATAATAACACATAATAAGTAAATAAAAGATAAACATATAATAAACTAAAGATAAACATACATACAGTTGAATTAAAATATTATCCTTTATAGAACAATGAATAAAACCATGTTTTCTCGCTAATGGCAACAACACCAAAATCAAAAACAAGTTCTATTAGATTCTCTTTTTTTGAATAAAATAAACCACTATAGAAAAAAACCAATTTCAAACAATTCAGAAGTAAAAAATAACAAATACATAAAAGTAAAACAAACTTGAAATAGTGCATTGCCTTTTAGATTTTTTTTTCTTGATACTTTATTCAATCTAAGACTTAAATTCATCTAATTTTTCATAATTAGGCCAACGACCTATTTTATCATTCAAAGGAGAAGACCCAAATATAACATGTTTTGATTCCATAATCTGCAATCCTCTCTTTCTCTTCATTTTCTTTGTAGAATCAAACGACCTAAACTCATTCAGAAAAAGGAGATTTATACAAACATTCAGGTTTCAAAATCCTTTTCTAAATAGGTGGCACACCAATAACATCAATTTCAACACTTTTTTTGTACCACTAACTGTAAAGATAAAGGAACAATTTCAAACAATCAACCAATATAAAATAAAACATCAAAAAAATGCACAAACATACATGACACCAAACAAAAAAACAAAGAAAACACCTTAGAAGACTTGAGCTCCTAAATAACTTTTGTAGTAGTAGTAATAATGATCTCCAATTCCTCATGATGTAACTCATCAATAAAAGAAGAAGACAACATATCCTTCAATTCACTTTTTCAAACTTCCTACCATTATCAACAGAAAATCCACATTTTTTTCTATCACTTTGCCTCACATTTCTATCATCTTCATTTATCTTTCCATTATCATAATTTTTCTTGTCACCAATGTTTTCAGCACCACTACCACCACTACCACTGTTCTCATCCCCTTACAAAATAAAACATCATTTAATTTTACATATATAAAATTACTCAAATAAACCAAAATCAACATAGTAACAACAAAATGAACAAAAAAAAAACAAATACAACAATCGTGTAATAATGTCATATAAAAATCAACAACTCAGAAAACAACAAATCAATAAAAAATAAAACACAAAATTTATTAAATATACTTTTTTATTTGCATCTCCCTTTTGCTCATCATCAAAATCATTATCATCTTCACCTTCATTAACCTCAAAATCACTTTTATTCTTCTCATCATGCTAAATAAGTAAAAAAAAAAAAAAAGTACAACAACAATATAGGAACAAAATAAATTTAAAATCAACAAAAAATATAAATAAAATCAATAATAAAAATACCTTATCATCATTATCATTGCTAACTCGATGGTCACCACCTATTTCATTGGCAATGCCAGCTCTATCACCGTCGAATTTTGCACTACTTTGCACCAAAAAAATAAATATAAGAAATACTTATATTACAACCAATAACTAATTTAAAAAATATACCTCAAGTTTCAACTTTATAAAAGTCAACTTAAAATACATTTCACAAAATTGATTTTTCAAGTATCCCCTAAGAAAACTTTGAAAATAAGTAACACCTAAATTTATCTTATGTTCATTTTCGATCACAAAATCCAACTGCTTTTGTATTTTTTTTCTAATTTCTCACAATTTCATTCAACTTTTTTTTTTTTCTGCAAATCATTTGAACATGATGAAGAATCACCTTTGAAACCAACTAAATCAGTAAAATCATCTCTAGATAACCCAAGAGATCTCTTACCCTCTACAACAACAGTTGGGTCAAATATATTAAAAAAAAAATCATTCAGCTTCATCTCAGCTCTTTCCTCGTCAGTAGCAAATGTATTTTCTAAAATCTCAGCTCTTTCCTCGTCAGTAGCAAATGTATTTTCTAACTTCAATTGGAAAAAAATAAAAAAACATATTAATAAAACAAAAAATACATATAAAAACATAAAAAATTAAAAATTACATTAAAATCAAATTAAATAAAAAAGGACAATACCTTTTTCACAAACAAATTAAATACTTTCTTCTGAAATTCACCAATATCAGGAGAACAATTACAAGCCCAATTCAATATCCATTTACAAGCCTAATACAGTATCCGTGGAATATAACCACCAGCAAATGTACAAAACTTATCCACTAGAGCAGGACAACACTCATAGAACCAAATATGAAGAACTAAGGGGAAAACCAACTAACCTATAATAAAAAGATGTTCTTCAATCCTTTCACCATTGAATCAACAAACTTCTTCTCTTTCCTAACCACCTGTCTCTTCAAATTTTCATTTGTAATATCAAATACTTCTTTCCCTTAAGGATAATCATTATAATGTTCACTGTAAAAAAATACTTATATTGTTTTTATCCACAACCCTCATTGGTATATTGCTCAACAAAAACATCTCAAAAAAGTACAACATCACTATCTTGACTGCATATTTGTCATCAATCCATCTATTTGACAAAAATCAATCTTTAATAGTTTGCTTATTAACCTTTTTCAAAGAATGAAAATACCATAAAAAAATATCATAAAATTTTAATTTATTACACTCACATACATACTTTAAACTTGTAACAACAACAAACTCTTCCAAACCAAATTTCAATATTTCCCTCCAACACAAACCCACAACTCATCTAGATTTGGTTGCTTCACTTCCCTCAAATGTAAATAATGAATAAGTTGCACTTGTAATATGAAATTCTTCAAATCCAAAAACTTCCCAAAACAACTCTCCCAAAACAAATTTAATTGATTTTCTTTAATATTCTCCTTTAAATTGTTAATCAAATTGTAATCAAAGTGATTAACAATTATTACAGTAAAATAATCATTAGATTTCACCTTTTACTTCAAACCCTGCATAACCAAAACACATATAAATAGATAATAGATTAGAAAAAAACCACCACAAAAACTGATAAAAACAACAAATCAAGAAAAAAAAAATCACAAATCAACAAAACTAAACATAAAAACAACAAAAAATAAACATAAAAATAACCAAAAATAAACACAAATTAAACTATAGATAAACCATAACAATAAACATAAAATACTAACAAAGGAATATCATAACAATACAAATCAAGAATGAACATCATAACAATACACTTCAAAAACTAATAAATGAACATCATAACAATAAAAATAAAATACAAATCAATAGTAAATAAATAACAATACAAATAAATACAAAATAAACAAAAAAAGCACATCAACAATTAAAAAAACATATAAAAAATAACCATAAATCAACAAAACTAAAAAATTTAGATAAACCATAAAAATCAAACACAAAAAAAAAAAAAAACTACAATTAACAACAAACTCAAAAATAACAAATCAACATAAAAAACACAAAATAAACAATACCTAAACAATAAAGATAAACATACAAATCAGCAACAATTAAAAAACACTTCAACAACTGAAAAAATGGAAAATAACAAAACAAGTAAACAATAAATTACCAACAAACAAAAAAATTTAAAAAATAAAAAATTATCTAACGAATCGCAACTGGATCCTCAACAAAAGACACCTTTTCAGCTTTTTCTTTACCAAATAAACCTCTATTGTGTTTCAGTTTCTCAATTCTAAGAGTCTCTTCTTTGAAATCACTGTCCAAAACAATTTTCCTCTTCCACCTAAACAATTTTATATGAATACTATCACTTTTTCAAACTTTCTCTTCAACAACCTTTCTCTTTAACTCTTTTTCCAACTTTCTCGTTGAATTTCTATGACTTTTAACCCTTTCCTTCAATGAAGATTTACTTTTACCAGATGTTCAACCCATTAAATCAATCTTTAAAGCGCTCACACATGTCTTAGATTTAGTATTTACTAATTGTCTCAAAATTTGAGAATTATTGTTAATCACAATTGTTATTATTAGATATAAAAAATACCATACTAAACAAGAATAAATATGAAAAACATTACAAACCTAATTCAAATGTGAAGTGAAAAATGCAGCTAAATGTGATAATATAGGGAGACACAAATAAAAATCGCTTTGACAATCTAAGTTAACGTGATAAAGAGGAAAAGTAAAAACAATGCAATAAATTTGACGATCTAATAGAGTAAACAGTGCAATCAGTGTAAAAATGTGAAAAAAAATGAATGGCAATGTACTATTTTGTCTTTTAATAAAATATAAGATATAAATATTTTAAAAATAAAAATGGTTCACTGTATAATTTTCTCTACACATTTGTACGAAGGTAGTTGGGCTGGACCAGGCCCAGACCACTTAATTTCCCAACGCCGATTGCGGACCAAATGGCGCGTCTACCCTGTTTTCGACACGTGTTTGAGTGAATGAACGTCAATTTATTACCCCGCCGTCATCAATTATCTCATTAGAGGGAATGAAAATGATTGGATGAATCCCGTAAATGGATTTTCTTGTGTTTTTGAATTAACTTAGTTAAAGTAATAACGTCTTCAGTATGGGCGATTGATTAGCCTCTTTAGTCGAGACGTGAATGGCGTTATGGACAGTGTTGGTGTCAGCTGCGAAACTTCCCGGAGTGTTGGCCACTCTGACGATGGCGGACCACGCCTTATCCTTTGAGTGGTACAGGAGAAAGAATCTCCGACGGTTTAAGTCACCCATAACGAGTCTCGCCAGGTTCTCGCGTCTTTTAATGTTGACGGTAATATTTCTGAAATTTCCAATCTCTTATTTTTTATTCAACTGCTTTAAATTACGGTTTATGGAATAGGGTAGGAAATGATCAAGTCACCTGATTCAAGCCTAGACCTTGTATTATTTGTGGATCACCTAAGCTAAATGGTTAAGTTTAATATTATTTTGTTAGTAGCGATTTTTAGCTTATAAAAGTGGATGCTAAATTGCTAATTAGAGTCTTGTGGTTTGGTCTTTGTCTGTAGAGTGAGTTGTGATCATCGGATACTTGTTTTGATTTTAATTGTTTTACACCTGCTTTCTGTATGACTGTACCTATTATGTTATTTAAGGAGTTTTTTTGTTATCTGTTTTCTTCAACTCAAATAAATATGAAATTGGAAAGTATTGTGTTGCTAATTGTTTTTGTTATTGCATGACTAGAAAAAGGATTTTGTCATGTTTAAAATTTATGTAGTACTACTACATGCTTAGGGATTAAAATGAACTGAGGAATTTTTCAATTATTTTGTTGAGCTTCCTGGCCACAGAGATTGAGTATCGGATAAAAGAATTCATTTTCTTGGTATTGGATTGAGATTGTTCAAGACTCAGTACACATGAGAGCTTTTCTCCGTTCTCTCAAAATTCGTAATCCTGCTGTTTGGTTCTGTGTTTTTCTGCAGAAGAAGAAAATGGGTTTCTCTTTGGATTGGCCACAGCGCCAGCCCATGTTGAAGAACGCCTCAAAGATGCTTGGCGTCGGTTTGCTGAGGAGAACCCTTGCAGCAAAACACCAACACCTGGAACCAGCAGATGCGCTGATGGGTGCAGCTGCTGGTGATGGTCGATCTCAACAACCTTCACTTTCTAGAAAAGAAGTTGATAAAAATAAAAAAAAAAGCATCTTAAAATAGCTATGGAAGCTATGATTAGAGGGTTTGAAAAGTACGCAGAAGAAGAGGAAGTTCACATGCCAAATGAAGAATGTCATCATGATGTAGCAGTGTGGGACAATGTTCCCCACCCGTAAGCCTACACTCTGACAATACTCATTGCTATGTAACTCTTGAAATTTGCAGGTTAAAAAATAATAAGATTTGTTTTGCATATATCTGGCCATTATACCTCTCTAATTAATCTATGCATCCACTGAACTTGCATCTCCAGTTATTGACTTGAGAAATTAACTGCTCAAATTCATTTTAGAGAAGAGAGGCTAAAATTTTGTTCTGACCCTGACACTGAGTTAAAACTGGCAAAAGATACTGGGGTTAGTATCTTCTGAATGGGAATAGATTGGACACGAGTTATGCCACAGGAACCTGTCTATGGGCTTAAAAAAACTGTAAGTCTGATGCTACATTTTCATGCATGTCCTACTCTTGACGCATGTCATACTTTTGACACGTCATATTCCCCAAATTTTAGTTGTAGATTCTCTGCTTTTCATGTAAAGTTTTCTAAGTGAAAAATATCATGGGGAAATGACTTCATATTCAACTGAGTTGCTGGATATTTTTTGTAGGTTAATTTTGCAGCTCTAGAGCGATATAAATGGATCATCACTAGGGTTTGCTCTTATGGCATGAAGGTGATGCTGACCCTTTTCCATCACTCATTGCCACCTTGGTCTGGCGAATATGGTGGATGGAAGCTCAAGAAAACTGTTGATTACTTCATGGATTTTACCAGGTCAGTATTTTATGAAATGTAAGATCTGCCAGTTGGCTTCTGCAGCTCACTGTGTTACTTTACTCTTTGACGCTTGTGGGGGAAAATAATTGTTCTGCTCTTTATATACATAATTTGTTATATGCATAATTTCTCTGTTTCTCATTTTTCTTAACTTAAGTTGCTTAAGGTTATTTCAATTATCTTTTACAATTTTGTAGCACTTGAACATGCTACATTACTGCAGGCTTGCCGTTGATAGTGTATCCGAGCTGGTGGACTACTGTGTGACATTTAATGAGCCTCATGTGTTTTGTATGCTAACTTATTCTGCGGGTGCTTGGCCTGGTGGTCATCCCGATATGTTAGAGGTTGCCACTTCGGCATTACCTACTGGTGTTTTCAATCAGGCCATGCGTTGGATGGCCATTGCTTATGGAGCATATGACTAAATTCATCCAAAAAGGTTTCCTTTCTTCCCCCCCACAATCCAAATTATTGTGTCATGAAGTTTTTATATGTTTGTGTTATGAAGAATAGTTTAAGCAGTTAAAGTCACATAAGTGCACACAATATTTCTCATGTACCATGTGTGTCTTATAAACAGAAAATCTAATGATTTTATCCTTTTGACCTTAAACAATCGCTTATTCCACTTGCCAGGGGTTGGATCGTGACGTGAAGATAACATCTTTCACACCTTGAATATTCTACTTGGCCTTTGCCAACCTGATAAACACATTTAAGTATTTTTATAATATTTAATTGCTTCTGTAAGTACTCGTTCTGATTTTTTCTACTTTTTCAGGTCCTCTTCAAATTTTCTAGTTGGAGTAGCTCACCATGTGCATTTATGCGGCCTTATGGTCTCTTTGATATTGCCGCTGTTTCTTTGGCTAATTCTCTTACCCTTTTCCCATATGTGGATAGCATCTCTGACAAGTTGGATTTTATAGGCATAAACTACTATGGACAGGTCTGTTGCTTCTCTAACCTAGACTAGAGCACTATGGACATGCACATGTAAGCCTGTTGATCCTCGCATTGGCCAGGAATTGATCGCCAGAGCTGGAGTGAAGCTAGTGGAAACTGATGAATATAGTGAGGCTGGCCGTGGTGTATATCCGGATGGCCTATTCCGAGTGCTGCTTCAGTTCCGTGAGAGGTATAAACATCGAAAGTTGCTCTCATCATTTCCGAGAATGGAGTTTCTGATGTAACAGATCTGACTCGTCGGCCATATCTTTTGGAACATTTACTAGCTGTTTACGCAGCAATGATCATGGTATTGAATCTAAACCTAACTTCTAAGTTGTGTTAGACGATCAACTTAACATAATAGGGTGCTTGACCTTCCTGCAATTGATTCACAGGGAGTCCGTGTGCTTGGTTACTTGTTCTGGACCATTTCTGACAATTGAGAGTGGGCTGATGGATATGGACCCAAGTTTGGACTTGTGGCAGTTGATCGTGAAAATTGTCTTGCAAGGATTCCACGCCCTTCATATTATTTGTTTTCCAAGGTCACAGTTATTCATCTCTGGTTTCTTTGTTGGTCTGGCCTCTTATGTGTTATTTAATGATACTTTCTTGCTGCAAATTCAGGTGGTGACTACAGGTAAGATCACATGGGAAGACTGGGCACATGCATGGAATGATCTCCAAAGAGCTGCAAAAAAGAAAAAACTTGACCATTTAATCGGGCAGTTAATAAGCATGGTTTAATATATGCAGGTAAATGGAGCAGGTCATATTTTGTTGCTTCAGAATTTACTGTCCATCATTACTTTTTAAATTTATTCTACATAATAAGCTGGTTCAGTGATTGGATTTTCTGCTGCTAGCCATATGCATCCCTTGAATTGGATCCTCTTCCTCATTCAGGAAAGAATCTGCATGCCTTCTTAAAATCACAATATAAGTGAATATTAAGGTGGAACTATCCATGTGATGGTAGTTGGTTATACTCATTCCTCATTCACACCCACCCACTCATGCAGAAACACGGAGACAGCAAGAAAGAGCCTACTTCTTTACTCTTGTCTCCTGATGCTGGCTTTTAATAGACCCTTTTTCATTCTATGGTCACCCTGTTTTTATGTCCTCCCTTTCCCCATTTCTGTCAGTATTTTTGAATTCAGATCACATATTCTCATATCATTTTTTCTTAACAGGAGGCCTTGATGAACCCATACAGCGACCTTTTATTGAAAGAGATTAGAGATTTGGACACTATGAGATGGAAGGTCTGCAGGATCCATTAAGTTGCATGTCAAGTTGTTTTCTTCGACCATTTGCCATTAACAAGAAAAGAAAGCATCTAAAGGATGATGATGAATTTGTTCTCCAACCTAGTGACTGTGCGGTCTAATGCTTATTCATGCTTATATAACATAACATGTGCTTCCTCTTATAAATCTGCTGAAGCTACAGTCTTTGGTACTTTTAGAGCAAAAGGCACATGGGTTTAGACTGTAATCAAGTCTATTCTTGTGATGATGGATTTGAGATGCCAATGATATCTTAGGTTTTTCATATGTATGCATCTTTACTCTTAAATCATGCTTCTGCAATCTCGGAAACTTTGCGCACTGCATATCATTGTGCCCGTGTAAGTGTTCCATTTCATTGACAAGTGATAAAAGACTCTCTCCATCTTGCTAACCTACTGAAAGTCCTTGACAGATCATAGATTTATTTGTGCAATGTTAAGAGGATCTCAACAATTCTAGCCTTTACTTTCTGTACGACAAACCATTTCTTAATATTTCCTTAATGTTTTTCTTATAGGCAGTGTTTCTGTGTTGGGTAAAATGCTCCCATTCTGTTTCTGAAGAATTTATGGTTCAAGCTTGCCGAAGGTGATCTGTTCACAACAAATACGCTTTAAATAGGAAATATCGGGTATGCCTTCTTTATAAAAACACTTTCACCACGGTCCATCTTTAAATAGGAAATAAGCGACATGAAGTTGCATGAGGTCGTACGAGAACACTTTGTGGTTGTTATCCAACGGCACGCCGTACACATGAGGGAAGAGCCCATGAGAGCATTCCTTTGTCTAACAGAACATCGACACTTCACAGTATCCATGCATTAGCTATGGCACTAACCGTAATTAATTGCAAGACCGTGGGCAACAAGATTCTTACAAGCATCTCTTCAAGCTCTATCTCCCGCCACTGCCAGTACATTACACACATGCACGCACTGTTACTTGTTCCAGCAATTCAGTCATTACGCATTCCACACTCCCTCTTTCTCAAATTTCACACTCCAAAAACCCTAAGATCCAAATTTTAACTCAAAATGTCACTCCTTTCGCGTACCCATTTCCGCAAAGGCGACAAAGTTGAGGTCTTGAAGCGACATAACCGCCCCAACAGCTGCACCTACTACTACGCCACGGTGCTCCGTCCACCTAAGAAAGGGAAAGCAGAGGTCCTGGTACGGTACCAGACGTTGATGATGGACGAATCGGATGTCCTGCAACGAAGGAGTGAGGTGGTTGATTTAGGGAGCGTAAGGCCTGTGCCTGTCAAAGAGCCGAATGAGCGCTTCAAAATAGGGGATGGTGTGGATGTATATTGTGATAATGGGTGGCAGAGAGGAAGGATGAGGTACTTGTCAATGTCTGTTTGAGAAGTTTCCATCTTTTTCATTATTTATCGGCATATAATTTCTGGTGAATGTGATGTTTAATTTACTGTGTTTGTACGTATATTTATTAATGAATTCTGCATCTTGTTTGCGGAAATTTCTTGATGACTGTTTTTATTTGTCGTCTTCTTTTAATGTTTTGTAAAACACGTGTTGTGATAAAAAATTTGGAGGTTCCTTATCTCATTTGTAATTTTGGTTGGTTTTGTTATGTTTGCTTGGTTTGTGAGAGCTTGAATTGCATGCAATGTTGTCTCCAGCGGACATGAATGCCAGAAAGATAAGGTTGAAGATAAAATGCAGCAAAAGGAAGCTAGAGCCGATGTTCAAAATGGGGACAAAAGTAGAAGTCAAAAGTGATGAAGAAGGTTACTGTGGTTCTTGGTTTGGTGCAGTTATAATTGGAAGCATGGGAACTGACCGATTTTTGGTGCAATACCTAAACTTGCTAACAGATGATCAAATTGCACCTTTGAGAGAGGTAGCCAATGCTGACCATGTCAGACCCTGCCCACCTCCAATTCCAACAGACGTCTCTTTTAAACAGTTTGAGAAAGTCGATGTTTGGTTCAATGAAGAGTGCTGCGAAGGTGAGATTTCAAAAGTGCTAGATGGATTTAAGTACATGGTTTTCTTCAGCTCCTCGAATGAAAATTTGGAGTTTGACCAGTCAGTATTGAGGCATCATGAGGAATGGATTCATGGAAAATGGATCAGGGTACGTGTATGATTTTCCTTTCTTATTTTTTTCACTGTTTTGGCACATAGAATCCTGGACCTCTTCATGAACATGTGTGTCGCTGTGTTGTTTATTTGCTTTTCTTAGCTTATTCTTTGATGGGCATTTTTTTTCTTCTAATGACTGTTCGCTGATCACAAGAAATAATTAGTTTGCATATTGAGATATTTGTCAGTATTTATTTGGCTTCTATATTTTTGTCATTGCCAAGTATAGTTTATTGTAAATATAATATTACTTTTATTGTGTTTTATACTAGTGATGGATTTATGTGTATTATTTGCAGAAAATTTTGAGTGACATTCTTACTGATGTTGTTCATGAACATAATTTTTTTTTTTTAATTTTCTTCATTCATTAATGTTTTGTAAAGCCTCTGTAGTGCTTGGCAATTTGAATTTCTAATCTTATTTGATTTTCTTGGTTCTAATATGTTTATTGGCTTGTGGAAGCTTGAATTGCAGACAATGTCGTCTCCAGCGGACATGAAATCAAGAAAGGTAAAGTTGAAGGTGCTCTGCAGCAAAGTGAAGTCAGAGCCCATGCTCACAAGGGGGACAAGAGTAGAGGTCAAAACTGATGAAGGAGGTTTTTAGGGTGCTTGGTACAGTGCAGTTGTTAATGAAGCCATAGGAAATGACAAGTTTTTGGTGCAATATCTGAACCTGGTGACAGATGATGGAACTGAACCTTTGAGAGAAGTAGTCAATGCAGATCATGTTAGACCCTGCCCACCCCCAGTTCCAACAGATGCCTCTTTTAAACAATTTGAGAAGGTTGATGTTTGGTTTAATGACGGGTGGTGGGAAGGTGAGGTTTCAGGAGTTCTACATGGACTCAAGTATATATTTCAGCTCTTCAAAGGAAATTTTGAAGTTTGACCATTCAGGACTGAGACATCATCAAGAATCGGTTGATGGAAAATGGATCAAGGTTTATTTACAGTTTTTCCTTTCATGATTTTTTTTTCAATGCCTTGTTTACATAGAAAAAATTTCATTAAATAAAATGGATGAGTGGGCCACTTAATATTTTTGTTTTTATATCTAGCTATTCTAATTAAGGGAGCATTTTTTTTTTGTGGAAAGTTCTGGTGATTTTTTTTTTTAATAAATAATTTGAACTGCAACCTAGTAAAAATATCTCATGGTTAATATGCAACAAGAAAATGTTATTTTTCACCCATCACTTGCAGCAAATTAATGTCATTAATAGTAATATATTGATGGTCAGCTATTGTATGCAGCATATTAGGAATTAAGTTTCTGAGCAAGAATTCAAAAAAAGAGCAGTTTCATTACCTAAACAAGGGAAAAAAAAATCACATTTATTTAAAGTCTGGTTATACACAAATCACAAAATTGAATGCCCAAATGTTTTTGCTGCAGAACTCATTTATACTGTGCTGGGGGGTGTGCAATGTGCTAACATCTGACCTGATCCGTCCTTAGCAGGTCTACATAGAATCATAAAAACCTTGTATTGGCTAACAAAATGGAATAGAGCACATTTAATAATAAAAAAAAAAAATCTGTTCCATTTGCATTCTGATTGCAAGATTAGCTCGTGTATTCTAGGCCATATGATAGTGCATGATATTCCCACGTTTTTGGCTCCGTTATGGATTCAATATTGTAAGTTATGACATTCGATGAAAGTCAATTAAATTGTAGGGTAATAAGAGAATTCCAAGGGTAAAGTTCACCAGAGGTACAATGGTGGAATTTCCAAGGTGCTTGGTTTTCTGCAACAATTATCAACGAGATGGGGAATGGAAAGTTTATGGTGCAATATCAGTCTTTTAACAAATGATGGAACCGATTTCCTTGCAGAAGAGGCAAGTGCTTCAGACATAAGGCCTCTGCCCCCCTAACATTGAATGTACCTACCCTTTTAAACTGTTTGAAATTGTTGATGCTTGGTGTAATGATGGATGGTGGCTCGGTTGTATTACCAAAGTTCACAAAAACTTGAAATACACTGTCTATTTCAAGACAACAGAAGAAATGGAGTTTCAACAATGTCAACTGGGGCCTCATTAGGAGTGGATTAATGGATATTGGTTTTCTGTTCCCAGGGTATGGCTTTCATCGATTGATATTGTTCACGGTGATGCTTATAATGCTTATGATTGTTGGATTTCATCTTCTACTTTAACTCAGAAACCATATTCGGAATTAGCACTTCCTTGTAGTCCCAAATGTAACAAAAATACCTAATTAGATGTCTCTTCTAAGCAATCCTTATCGTGGTCCCAGCTAGCCTTTGTTTTGCGCTTGCGTGTTAGGCTACATGTCAATACTAGCCTATTGGATTCCGAATGAAATAGGATTTCCTCATAAAAGTCATTGACGAAGTAGGAAGTGCCATCTTGTGCATGCTAACTGCATTTAAAATGTTTGAAATGCTTTTGGATTAAACAAGTTTACACCTGAATAAATCCCTTGCAATCATTTTTGTATGCTCATCATTGAACATGTACTTTACCCTGCTATTAGTGTTAAATGCCCTTAACTAACTACGGCCACAGCTACTTGTCATCTCTAGTAATGTGTTTCGTTTCTTTTCTGCCATTTCTTTGGGTACATCTAATGGCATTATTTGACTGTATTTTTCCTTTTCTTCCCTTCTTTTTATTTTCTCTCTTGGGTGCAGGAGTGGGAGTTGTGACCCAAATTCTTAGGTTCAGTTCAGTAGAAAATTGACAGGACTGTTGGAAGGAAGCGCCTTTCAACAACTAATCAAGGTGATGCCATCTTACAGGTAGCTAACTATCGTATTAAGAGACAAACTTTATCGTTTGTTCATCATGGCCAACCATGTCGCCCATCGCAATGCTAATCCTAAGTCTTGTTCTTTGACCCTGCTTTGATGTTATTAGTTTGTGTGTATAGTTATGCTTGCAATAGGTTGCAAGTTCCACCAAGCAATACTACGTTGGACAGATTTTGTATTTGACACTGGGCTTCTATACATAATATTAGCAGATAACTTTAGGGGACAAAAAAAAAAAAAAAAATCAGATCTAGATAACTTGTCTCATTTTTCGCATTGAATATCACCACTTAGCAACTTCTAACTTTTGAAGAGGTACAGTTTTATAATGCTTTCGTGTTTAAAGCATTTCTATTTCCTGGTTGGGATTCTTTCTCTTGGACTGCATATTCTTGTTGCATGGAAGTTAGTCCATGCTTGATTATACCATTTGTAAGCGTCTCAAGGTGTAAGATCTGTGCTTATTAAAACCTCATTTATAGATAGTATATCTTTTGAGCTCTTTATAGATGAAACACGAAATCCTGCTTCTTATTTGTGATTATGTTTGAATCATGAACGAATACTTTTATATTAGATAGGATGATAAATTGATGGCATCTAGAAAAGCAAAAGTAGGTGGTATGATAAGCAATTAAGACCAAAACTTCCACAAATCTGAATTAAAAAACACATATCTTTGAGGTATTAGAACTATGCAATTTGGAGGGTCAGTTTCCGCAAGAGCCACAAAATTAATTGCAAATGTGTCAACATGCATAGGATTGGCCGCCTTTTGTTTACGTGAGTAAATGGAGCAGCCACTTCCTATAAAAAGCATATTCTTAGGCAACAACCATATGTCTGTAAAGCATATTCTATATATGAGCCTAACAATCAAAACATCCTAAAATTTGTATTATTTTAATCTTTCCATAAAATATAATACACTATACAATCATTTTTGTTATCAAATTTACCCATCAGAGGCACATGAACTTCTCTACAAGTCTCGTCTCCATAATAAACTTCAGCCCTTGCCTTCACGTCTTGTGTCACCATGGCCTTATCCTTGCCTTTGTGAAGTTTCGGAACCATGATGTTTGACACAGGAGTTGCCATATTGGATACGCCATGGATTTCAAGAAAGAATGTTGTTTGCATTTGTGCTAAGGTAGAAAGTTAGGTGGTAATATAGGGAGGAGCGCACTTCTTGATTCTTTGGCTTATTCAAGGAACCTGGAATATGGATTGGTATATGTTGTTTGTTCAATCATAGCCGTATTTGCATTTAAGTAGTGTGTATGTTTCTTTATAATTTTATATTTGTGTATTTTTTAAACTCATTTATATGGTATTATTCGTTGGCTCCAAATATAGGATCCACCGTATTGGAAAAAAAAACGTGTCTAATTAATTTTCACTTAATAATATTCGAGTTATCTATGAAACTCAACAATCAACTAGCGTTTAAGTTAAAAAAGAAAAAGTTTCCTCCAAAAAAAAAAATAAAAAAGAAAAGGTGAAAACTACAATATTGTTTAAATTATTGTATTATAATATTGTAATTAATAATTTATTATTGAATTAGATAAAAATTATATTCACCATTGAATTGGTAGGTTATAACAAATAAAATGAAAAATACTTATATTGGTTTAGTAGGTTATGTCTTAACATCATTTGATGATATTATTAAATTTATCACTGTAAAATTCATCTAAAAATTATAGATATAAATCTAGAGCAATATAAATAATAATTTTGCTTTAAGATCATATTTTAATTGATGTTTTTTCTTAATATAGTTATAAAAATTTAATCAAAATAAATGAGAATATTAGTGAAAATAAATAGATAATGCTAATTACATATTTTAAAAAATTAAAATCAACTATAATTTCACACAAGATTAAAAAAAATTGTATATATTATCTATTTTAAAAATAAATATTATTTATTTAACTATATATTTTCTATAAATATTTACCATGTAAAACAAAAATTATTGGCTAATTTATAGTTTTTTCCGACTAATTGTAACTATATGGTGTCCTGATGCTTAGCCCACTTCACATAGACACTTATCAGTTGTCCCGTCTTAAAGATTTAGCAACTGGTCCAAACTGTTTCCACGTGGTGGCCCATGTCCCCAGTCGCCGAAGCCCATCTTTTGGTGACTATCTAATTCGCCCTTCGCACATGTCGCACTTTCTTCCCCGATTAACTGCGTTCGTCCTCCCATCTGATCTCCGTTGTCGTTTTAATCAAGTGCCATCTTCACACTCTTCCTTTTCGTTATAGAAATTGTGTAAAACTGCATGGAAAAACCTTTCTTTCTTAATTTATTCCCCTCTCAATAATGTTAAATAGTCATTTTTGAAGCAGGAAGATCTAAATTGCCTTCCTTTCTCGAAATTTCCCGCTGGTAAGCAAAGTTAGTACCTTTTTATGTTTCTACATCTGGATGAGGGACCTTTGCCTCTCTTTTCGCCCCTTTTTGCTATTATTTTTGGAATTAAATTACGCATTCAGTAGATGGGATTTTGCCTGATGAAGTTGTTCTTCAAATTCTTGCAAGATTGCCTGTTGAGTCTCTGTATAGAGCTAAAACTGTTTGTAGACTTTGGTACAGATTATCATCAGATAATTATTTTATCCATCTCTACAATGATGTTGCTGCTAAGAACCCTGTGGTATTGGTAGAGATTTCTGATTCATCGGAGTCAAAATCTAGCATTATCTGTGTTGATAATTTAAGGGGTGTTTCTGAATTCTCCTTAGATTTCTTGAAAGATAGAGTGAAAGTTAAGGCCTCTTGTAATGGCTTGTTGGTCTGCTCTGGCATCCCTGAGAACGGTGTTTGCTATGTTTGCAATCCAATGACTAGAGAATTTAAGTTGCTTCCTAAGAGTAGGGAAAGGCCTGTGACTAGGTTTTATCCTGATGGTGAGGCCACTCTTGTTAGTCTGGCGATGCGGAATTTTAATGTTGTATTAGCAGGTTATCATCGTACATTTGGTCACGGGCCAGATGGGACATTTATATGCTTGGTACTGAAATTTGTGTCATTTCAAGATGATCATTTTACGCATATGAATAGGAATCAGGTTGTACTTGTCAATCGTGGACTACATTGGTTAACTGGTAGTGGTTCATGTATACTCGCACTTGATCTGGATTGTGATGTTTGGAGGAAGATTTCTTTGCCAGATGAAGTGATTTATGGCGCTGGGAATAGGCTGTATTTGTTGGAGTCGGATGGTTGTTTGTCAGTGATACAGATTTCTGAGGCATGGATGAAAATACGGATGATGAAGGACTATGAGAGTGAACAATGGCATGTGTGATAGGGTGAGCTTGAGGTGCATCACGGGAATGGTGCCTGGTATTTTCCCGATAAGTCAGACAGGTGAATGTGTTTTCATGGCAACACATAAGCAGGTTTTGGTGTATCATCGGAGGAGCAGAGTTTCGGTGCACAAGCTTCTCTTGCAATTAAACTGTGGTTTGGTTTCATAATATTTATGTACAGAAATCTATTAGTTGCTAGTTGTTCATACTGCTATCTATTTGGAGTATGGCTAGTTGTTAATTCTTCAAGATTTTTCGCATCCATTATGCAACTGTTATATGGTTAAGGTGGCTTTGGCTTATATCTTTTGAATTGTGAGGAGTGCTTAGCGAGACAAGTTTGTTATATGGTATTACGAATGGATTTGCCTCTTTTAAGTTCAGCGAGAGGAAGTGTCTTTTGTTACTTTTGCTTGAAATTTGTGGTGTTGAAAGTTGCTGTCCATTCATTTTGCACTCAAATGTTGTAAATAAATTTCATGCACAATTTGAAAGGAAGCTTTCCATTCCCAAATGTTATAGAATGGGACTTGGTATTTGCTCACTCAGTTTCTATAACGTTGATCTCAATGTGTGTGGTAATAAGAACTCACATCATTTACTCCAGTTAAGTTATTTAGTTATATTTAAGATTTTATTATCGAAAACTATTTATCCATTGCATTTAACACTATAATCCCTAGTCTTTGAGAAATACATATATACCTTTTAGAAATTTTTTTATGCATAGATTAGTTGGTAATTGCAGTTTTCATATTTCCCACTTGTCAAAAAAAAAAAAAAAAAAAAAAAAAAAAGAGTTTATGGAATGATAACCCTATCCTGTGCCGTGGGGGTTTGATGGAAATGTGGGAAGGAAGGACCAGGATGGCTATTACTCCGCGTCTTTTGATTACCTTACCTCTCTTATTTATTATTCTGTCCTATAACGAGGTTAGTTCTCAGCCCTAATATTGGTTGATGAAAGAGCTGAAGCACTCCTCAGCAGTTAACTCGAGGGAGTTTGGTGAGATTTGCCTTCAGCATCGCTCATAACCTAAGGCAATATATTTCTAGGATCATATTCGCTAGGGAGTGAAATTTTGGTGGATAAATTCAATATGAATCTCTAAAAACGTGTGCATCATGGGGGTTTGACAATTGTGTTGAGGCTGTGCCCTATTGCTAACAGATTGTTTAGATTCAATCTGAATTCAACTTTGCAAACTATTGATCTTTACTTATGTTTTATTTTCTTCTTAATAGTTTCATAATATTACATGTTTGAGCTTCTTATTAGGAAATTGTTGAGTTCAAAATCAAAGTGAATGAATTTATGGGAAAGAAAGAGATATATTTTATTATATACTCTATTGAGCGAATTATATATTGATATAAAATCTCTCAATTCAATATTTTTTTTTTTTGTTTGGAATAAATATAAAGTCAATTTCTTCTGTCCAATTTTTTTTTTTAAAATGCAAAAATATTGGTAAATTATTAATTTAATGGCTTTGCCTATTTCCTAAAGGAAAATCCCATCTTTCATTGTGTTGCAATGTATGGTTTGATGAAACACCATTCTTATTAAATCAACTGCAATAATATGGAAGTTGCAATTTTTGAGTATACTATTTATAACAGCCATATCAACAATGACATCTTTAGATTTTCACTTATTTTTGCTAAAGTTATTTACTTTCTTATTTGAAAAAAATTATTTAATTTTGAACTTTTTATATAGGAAGTAAATAACAAGTTTTTTAGTTTTTTTTATTGAAGTAAATAACAAATTATTGGTATATTTTAGATTTTTGTGTGTCATTTTGAGATTATTAGATTTTTTAAGTAGTTTTCTTTTGAATTTGTCTAATAAAAATCATATAGTTAATTTTCAGTCTTTTTCGAGTTTAAAATTAAAATTAAATAACTTTAAATAAAATAAAAGATCTCAAAATTACATATAATAATTTAAATATATCAAAATTCAAACTAACTGTAATTTTTAATTTAAAAATGAAAAAAACTTACTATGTGACCTAAAAAAATTAAAATCGAATTTTTTACATATAAGAAATAAATAAATAATTTTAATAAAAATAAGTGAAAATAAATGGCTGAATCTCTCATATTTCACTCTCATATTTTTAGCTTTTTGTAACTTTTAAATATTTTTATTCTTTAAGTACATTGATATGTTTTTAACGTAAAAATTGACTTTCAAATCAAAATAGTATTTGTTTTTCAAAAAACAAATTCTGATTAGATTTATAATATTAATTTGTATCTAATTGAATTATAGTTAATCAAATTCTAATTCTAAGGATAAATCAAGTGTTAATATCTATTTACTAAAGTTTCATCTTAGAAGTTATTAATATTTTAAAAAATGAATTCTTTAATGTATAAATGAATGTAAAAAATTATACCTTGAAGAAGAATTAATCTCAATTTGACACGTAATTTCAGTTGAGATATTTAATAGCGTGTATGAAATATGTGTGTGTATATATATATATATATTCAAAAAGTTCAACATTTTTAATTAGGAGAGATATTGATTAAAATAATATTACGACCACTAACCGTTGATCATTTTAATCAATATTGATTAAAATCATTTTAACACAAGTCAGTACGTCCACTAACCGTAACAAAATTACAATCTTGACCAGAGCAAGCTACTCCCAAACAAAGATCATCCCATCCAATCCTTCCTGATCCTTGGATAGTGATGGCGACGTACGCAAACAAAACAAGGCAAACAAACAAACTGTTGCTGCGTTTCACATCTTTGTATTAATAAGCTTTTCTTTCTGTGCTTTCTCTTCTTCTCCTCCGCTGTGTCAATTTCTGACCGTACACCTTTTTAGAATTAGTCCCCTCAAGATTTCATTGATAGGGCTTTATTGTTATTATTATTATTATTATTTTGGCATCACCATTTTTTTAGCTATTGGTTCTCCGCCTCCAACCTGCACTGCGCCGTAGCTGAAGGTATGTTTGTAAGGCCTATTTATTTTGGTTTTTCTCCCTTTTTTATGAAGATTTTTTTTTTTTGAAATTTAATTCGAAGTTAATTTTGTCAAATTTACTATAACTATCGTGGATTGTTTCGAGCTGGGTTTTCATTTTCTTTTAGCTGATTTGTGTGTTTTTATTTTTTATTTTTTTAAACTCTTCATATTACTTGAGGCACTGGATGTTCTTTGTGCTTTGTTGTGGTGAAATGATGATGACCTCCAATTTCCGATCCTTCTGTAATTTCTAGAATTGGGTTTCGATATTGTTAGCTGGGGCTGAAAATCTTGGGTTGGGTCTTTGCTTAAGCTGTTAACTAGTTCACCTCCTGTTCAGTAGGGTTGCATACCCATTACATTACTATTGTTACCATCTTCATGATACAATCACTGCGCTGGTCTGGGTTTAATTACAATTCTATTTATGTTCTCCTAATGCAAGATTGCTAGAGCATTTTAAGTGATTTTTTTTTTCTTCTTTCCTTTTTAAGTTTTTACTTGCCTAAGTTTTCTTCTCATTGCTTTGGAGTTCTTTAGACTATGCTATTGTACTCATATATTTAAACTAACGTTGGCCTTTTTGTTTGGGGTGTGAGCGGTTGAACACATTGTATTAGTACCTTGCGAGGTTTGCAGTTGACTTTGATATGTTGCATTGAAGCAAATATTGCCATACATTTGTCCCTCTGACATAAATAAATTAGTTTTAAATCTAAGGGAAATGCTAGATTGGCAACTTTAGGAATACCTTGGTCTTTTTTCCCCCCCTTAATTGTGATTAACTTCTTGTTCACCGACAACACATGTTTCTGCTACAATAATGTGTTTGGCCCAAAACTGCAGCTATGTTAGGTACTTTTTGAAGTATGGCATTTTGAAGCATTAATTCACCAGTTCTTCTGCATGTCTATGTAGTTCTTGTATAACTATTTTAATTGCCAAGATATGCTATAAACAATGGGCTTTAGCTGCAATCAAATAATATCTGAATAGTTGAAACAAAATTTGTTTATGTTGTTGCTACTTTTTTTATTTTTGCTTGCATGCCCTAAGATTTTATAGGCTTAATTGTCCATGATCTTTGCCAGCAGCAGGTTATGATTTTTAATTAGTGTTGCAGGTTATTCTTTCCTTTAACAATTGGAGATGGATTAGCTTGACTTCCTCTTCAGTAAGTGCTGTTATATATTAACTACCATGGCTCGTAAAGGTAATCAACAGAGGACTGGGGTGGATCGTCATACATCAAACCACAAGAAAAAGGTTTCAGATTCAGGGTATGCAGTTCCTGACATAAAAGGAGGGCGAAAAATGAATGAAGTGAAGGTTTTTCCTGGAGACAAAATCCCAAATGTTAATCAGCCAAGTAGTCCATCTAGAGATAACAAACCTAAGCCAGGTTCTGAAGATGTTGAGAGAAAAGAGCAAGGTTTAGATCAATCTCAGGATCTAGGGGACTCTGTATTATCTGGGAACAACTCAGGGGATTGCAGTTGTCCTTTTGTAGATACTCCTGGTGAAACACAAGAAAATAGAAGATTACCTCGGAAAGGAAGTGTTCCAAAACATGCAAAAAATGGATTAAACCACTTGCTTGAAAACTTTCATATTAAAAATATGATGGAAAATGTGGAGTTTTCTGGCAATGTGGCAGTAAGAAACTTGAGGTTATTGACTTTGTCCATGTTGAAGGCAGCAGGTGAATGGCTGGAGAGGCACCAGCCGTTGTTTGCTAGACTAACAACCAACATTTATAATGCTAGTGATTATGCTAAACTGAAGGTCGAGCAAGCATATCCTGTTGTATTGAAATGGCTCGTTAATTTTGCGAATATACTGCTTCTTTTGTCTGTGGTTTGGTTGGACTTCACTCTTAGAGGCATCGATTCATTTCTACGACTGGGGACAGCATCCTTTTTTGGAGTTATATGGTGTAGCATCTTGTCAGTAATTGCTATGGTTGGGGTGTCCAAGTTTCTTATTGTTCTGGTAAGTCTGGTTATGCTTAATCTACTCACTCAATTTTTTTTTTATTGCATCAGTATACATGCTATCTTAAGTCCACACAAGTGTACTGGTTCTACATTTGTTCTGGTGTATGCTATATTAGAATTCTTAATATATGGAGAATTCTTAAGATATGGTTGCACTACTCTCCAAGGTAGTTGACATGGTTTCACTGCTTAATGCTTTGCCTTTGCAATTCTGTGGAATCATACATTGTGGAATTTCTTATCACGCCAAACAAAGCAACTCTCTATAATTGCGTTATTTTAACTTTCATCCACATATTAAATCTTCTGGAGTTTCTGTGTTGCCATCTTTTTTAGCTGAACTACCCGTTTTATGCGTTTTTTAAAATTTGTATTAAATAATGAATTACTCAGGCCATAGCTGCATTTGTGGGGGTTTTCGTTGGTCTCACCCTAGGTCTTTTGGTGGTTGCTATTTCTGGAACTGTTTTCCTGTGGATTTATGGAAGCTTCTGGACAACAATATTTGTCATTATTGTTGCAGGTAATTCCTATTATTTTTTTTATGGATATATCATCTCTTTGTTTGCCTTTGCTATTTGTCAAGGATCACTGAGTTTACTTTTTTATTCTTTTAATTCAGGGCTGGCATTCATGTTGAGCCACGAACATCTTGCACTTTTGATAACTACTGTTTATTCCTTATATTGTTCGTGGGCATATGTTGGTTGGCTTGGCTTACTTGTGGCTTTGAATTTATCTTTTATCTCAAGTGATGTTCTGATATACTTCCTAAAGAATAACATTAACCAACAAAGATGCAATAGTCCTTCTGATCAGCCTGCTGGAATGGAAGGTCAACCAGGCTTCTTTAGTGGTGAGTCCTTTCATTCTTCTTTCTCAGAAAATAGCCCAGGGTCATCATCTGATCGTAGCCCTGGAGTACCTTCAACCAGTGGGGGGGATTCTGAGTTGACTTCTGAAGAAGAAGTTATTCGGTTGTTGAACTGTACTGATCACTATTCAGTTCTGGGGTTTTCCCGGTATCAGAATGTGGATGTTTCTTTACTGAAGAGGGAGTACAGAAAAAAGGTATGTGGCATTTTTTGTCTGCTTGCTTTTGCCAGTCTTTTGAAAATTTTTAGAGTTTTGCTAAAGTTTTTAGTGAGGTCATATCCAGTGTTTTGTGGCTCTCTAGGAATTGGTTTACATGATTCAACACGTGTTGAACCTTACTTTTAGGTTCAAAATGTTTATGGTAGTGGGTATGTGGGGATTCTTTGAAGATATTGGTATTCTATTATCAGTGAAATGAGAACTTTTTTTTGGATTATCAAGTGATCTTTTTTCTCTGTTTGTTAGGCAATGCTGGTTCATCCTGACAAGAATATGGGCAATGAAAAGGCTGCAGAAGCTTTTAAGAAACTTCAAAATGCATATGAGGTAAATTTATTTGCTTCCACAGATTGAAACTTTTGTTTGCATGTGATTCTTACTCTTATAATAGTGTTGTTTTATCTTCTATTTAGGTTTTGCTTGATTCTTTGAAGCGAAAAGCATATGACGATGAACTAAGGAGGGAAGAGTTGCTGAACTATTTCCGTAGGTTTCAAAGCACTTCTCAAAAGGTTCGAGCATAAATCTTATCTCAGTCATTTTTTTGTTCTACATGTGATGATTGACTTTATACTCCCTCTTGTTCCTTCCCTCCCTCTGGGCACTGGCATATTTGCACTTGTTGTTTATTTTCCTCTGGGCACTTCTTGTTTATAAATTCAGTGACTTGTTGTGCTTTGGAGTAATGCATATTAAATTGTCATTCACATATATTTTAAATACATATTGAATTATTTAAAAAAGTAGAATGCATATAAATTGAAACCCATAATGTATGAAGCACTCAGTAACCATGTAAAACCATTGGCTAAATTGTCATTCACATGGCTCGTATTCTATTATCTATTTTCTTTACAAACATATTGAAATAGTTGTTTGAGATTTGTGAAGGGTGTACTTGTGTGGGAGCAAAGACGGATGAAGGATATGTGCTTTGGTCTTGTTTGGTGAGAGTCATTTTGTCTCTATAATGTATCTAATCTACTATTATATTCAAATTCATTACGTTCCTGTTTTGCTTCCTTCTAAACACACATAAAGAATCATGTCCTAGCTATCTTGGATCCCTGTGTTACTGTGTCTTATTTTCATTTAGTCTCCAAGACTTAGTAAGTGCTAGTTATATAAGGGTTGCAATGAATCAGATATGCTCTTGTCCTCTCTTAAACATGCATGCCCTTGTGCTTGTTACTAAAGAAGAGGCTTAGATCATATCCCCTCCATTGTTTTTGGGGTGGAGTAGCTGCCTGCTGATGCTTTTGTCTTGGGAAAATATCAATGAATTGATGAGTTTGGGTGTAATTAAAGTATGGCATTTGAGATAGGGAATCTGACTAGGGGAAAAAAATAATAATTTTGATGAGTGTTTTTAAGCTGTTAACATACAGTGAGCTACTGTAGCAGCAACCTTTAAAGGAGGAATAGGTGGAAGAGAAAGAGAGAAATGGGGGAAACAAAGGGAAAATGTGCCCTCAATATTTTACTTGCTTGGGCTTCGAGTCAGTCTCTAATTCGCTATTCAATGATACCTTGTTCTGAGTGTGTATGTCAAGCCTTTCAACTTATGTTGGCTTATTGAATTGTTTGCTCAGAATGGAGGACATAGTTTCTTTGCTTCTGGGTTTGCTCGTTCAGACAGTGACAGCAAAGACCCATTAGGAGAATCAAGGTGCATAGCTTGCAAAAAATGCAATAATTTTCATGTCTGGGTACATACAAAGAAGTCAAAATCTCAAGCGAGATGGTGCCAGGTTTTTTATTTTCCTTTAAATATGCCCTTGGTTCTAATTCTCTCTCATAGTCCATCTATTTACCCTGAATGACAAGACAACAGCATGCATAGGCTTATCATAGGTATTTTGCTTCCATAGGAATGCAAAGATTTTCACCACGCAAAAGATGGAGATGGATGGGTTGAACAATCTTTTCAACCATTCCTTTTTGGATTGCTGCAGAAGGTATGTGCCCATGGTTCATCCTTTTTCATGTGCAAGTAGCCAGTTCATTGTTTGTGAAGAAACTTAAAAGGAATCACTCCTGTTATGAAATTCTAATTGAATGTGTAACAGGGATCTTTTTTTAATTTGTTAATTTTACATCTGCATTTTCACCCTTTCTTCTGCAGGTTGATACTCCCACTGCGTATGTTTGTGCTGATAGCAAGATATATGATGCTACTGAATGGTATATTTGTCAGGTAAAATAATTTCTTCTTATTTCCTGAATTAAGGTTAATTTGAAGATTTCTGTCAATCAATGAATGAGGCAATCACAATTAACATGTTCAGTATGGGCATAATGAGTTTCAATGGACTGTCTAATAGCTTTGTTTGGCAAATGACTTGTGAATCTGGATTTTGAGTAGAATTTTGGGGATTTATGAAATGCTAAATTGTATAATGGCTGAATTTGGCAACAAATCCAAATGTAGCGACTGCAAGCCAAATGAAATCATGCTTTGAATTCAAGTAAGGTAATTCATCTGTTGGCATTTGCAATTTAGAATATTACATGTAATGCTTAGTGTTGGAATTCAAAATGTCATAAGGTCAGGATGGCATGCATATAACCTTTTTGCTCTGTTATCATTGTGTTATATCCGCTGTACTCTTTAACTTGTAGTGTTGTGTCTGCATTATACGGCCTGATTTCATTTTTCGGGTGATGTGTGAGACTATTAATTTCATTTGAGATTTCAAACATGATGTGTGAGAGTATTAATCTCATTTGAGATTTCAAACAGCTTGTTCAACTGCAAATGATTTATGCTAATTGAAAACTAGTTCAGGTGCAAATGGCATATTGGATGTGTTGCCTGTTTGAAAGATAATATGCATTTGGCAGTCGGGTGAATTCTTGTTTGTGGAAACACTTGTATATTCTGTCATAGTCAATGAGGGAGTTAATGTGTGCAATATTGAATTTTGGCGCAGGGAATGAGATGCCCAGCCAACACACACAAACCAAGCTTTCATGTCAACACTAGTATTACTTCCAAGCATAATACCAGCAAGGGATCTAGTTCAGGACAAAGAGGTGGCCGGATGCCAACATCTAACATGGAGGAGACAATGACAGAAGAAGAATTCTTTGAGTGGTTTCAAAATGCCATGCAATCAGGTGCATTTGGTGGTGGCACAACCTCTGCTGAGAGCCCATCTGCGAAGGCTGGAAATAGTACTAATAGCAGTGGTAGTGGCAGTGGCAATGGCAGCAGTAGTGGTAACAAGAGGAAGAAAAAGGGGAAAAAGCAATGGTGAAACTTGATATTTTCCATCCTTGATTCTCTAATTTTGTAAGCATTTGCTAACCCTATAAAAAGGGCTGCTTCTTATAAGCTACAAGAAAGGCCTGTTGTGTTTTCTTTAATGAAAGGCCTCAAGAAAAAAGAAGTTTGAATCGGCATGAGTATAGATTTTAAGCCTTCATCATGTAGAGTTTGTATAGTTGAGCCCCAGCATCTCTCTCTCACAGAAAGAAAATTCCAGAAAAAGTGTGGCTGTGGCAGACTTGGCTTATTGCGGTTTTGGTGGTCCAAGGAATCAGATTATCATAAAATAATCCCATAAATCGAGAATTGAAGTGTTTCCTGAACACATTTAATAAACTTGCTTATATTTCTTTAAAACTCGTATAGGTCACCTAAAATCAAACAATTCATAAGAGGGGGAAATGATTATTCTCTTTCTAGCTGAGCTGTTGATAAAACATCCATAACTGTCAACGGAAATAAGCAGTGCAATTTTTTCGTGTTCTGGTTTCATGTAGGGATTGAAAGTTACTAAATTGTTAACAAAAACATTAGGCGTTCATTGACGAGATTTTCACACAAAATTTGTTTTTTCTCTTGGTTTTTACATTTTGCTATTTGAGATTTTTCAAATGAAAAAATATTTTACTTTATTGATTGAGATTGTCTCTAATAGAGATTCAAATCATTTTCTTTTATCTTAAACGCATAATTTTTCCCTTTCTCATCATTTCATCTCAAACACATTATCTCTGTTTTCAAATTAACCATCAATCATTGTTTTCAATAAGAAATATTTTTCTAGTGTTTCAAATTGCACCCATCTCGTTCTACCTCATACATTTTATTTCAGTAAAAACCATCCTATTACGCAACGAATTTCACTGTAGTAATCGAATAGCAAAACAGCTAAAATGACGCTAAATGATTAAAAAAAGAAATATAATTGATAAAATTAAAATTCAAAATGAAAGAAAAATAAAGAATTATTGAAAAATACAATGATAGGAAAACAAAAAAAAAACTTTCTGATCCGTTTATGTGAAAAATAATTAAAAAAAAATTAGTTGGATTTTGTGATTCCATCTGTTTATGTAGATGGAGATTGAACCCTTTGTGTGTTTGTTTTCGCAATCTTAAAATCCTCTTGAGAATTCACCGAAAAAAATGGAGATTGGTTCTACAAATTTATATTCCGTTTATTCATAAACTAAAAACAGATTTAAGAAAAAAGAGAAATTTTTAAGAAAAAGGAGAATTTTTTTTGCCGAAAAAAGAGAAAAAAACATAGAAACTGTTTGGGTCCATTGAATGTTGAAATTTTATAGAATTAGGGATTCTATAGCAGCATGAATTGATTGAATGCCGATAAGTTGGATAGAATTTAGACACTAGGCTTGAGAGTTTTTAGTTGAATAAGATTTGAAGGCTATGAACAAAGCCAAACCAGGCTGATACACACTCACTTACACATGATAAAAGAAAGGGTAGACAAAACAATCAATCTCATTCTCTAAAACAGGCAAAATTTTATTGTTGCATCAACGAGATCACCAATCATAAACACTAAATACTGAACAGAAACATTATTCTTTTCAAACGCCTTGGCATGATGGCAGATGTAAGATCTAGTGAATGTAAGATTTGGCAATACGACCGTTAGCTCCATGTGGGAAGAAACATCCAGGAGTATGTTCACTACCTCCTCCATACATAATTCTTAGTATCTCCCTAGGAGACCTTTCAAATCCAACCGAGAACTGGTTTCCTGCCAGTATATTGCCTCTTATTTTGCCTTCTGCACCTTGGAACTCTGGAACTATAAGACCCTCATCTTTAACACCTCTATGTCCTAGTTTATTCCTGAGATTTGAAATGCGTTCTGTGAACTCTGCCACAGTTATCCTGTATGGATTCACCTTCTCAAACGCCCGCTCGTATAGTAATGCTCGGATGACTGCATCTTGACCAGACTGCACAGCCAGAAGGCGTGCAACAAGCTGAACATGGAAATATTCCTAGTGTTACACACCAGCAGACAAAAATTCAAGCTGTAGTAGAATGTTAGGAGTGATGTTGAATAAGACATCGTACCTCTTTAGAAGCAGAGCCTTGTAGTTTTTCGTTAGCTCCAACGTATCCTGTGAGACCAACATAAGGGATCATGTAGGAAGCAATGAGGAAGTGAAGTCCAGAGGCATAAGGGTCGAAAGGTGGGGACAGTGATCGTCCAAATGCCCTGTCCATAATCTTTGCAAATGATTCTGCCCTCAAATCCAGCAATGGCCTTGGGAAACCCTCCACTGTCTCCTTAATTGCCCTGCATCAAAGGCAACAGCATTCACATCACAATTGAGTTCTTTCTTGAACACGCATATATGAACAATAACCTCAAGAAACAAAGAAAAAAACATGAGTAAACCTCAAGTGTCCGACAGATTGCCATCCGAATTGCTGGACAATATCTCTAATGAAAGGGTCGATATTGGCCTTCTTAGCACCAATGGGGCGTGGACCTTGTGAAGCTAAAGATGGAGCATATTTGTCCAAGCCATGACCAGTTGATCCATGAAGAAAGAACTCAGCCTGAAGATACTCTAAATTTAGAGGAAATTCAAGATGATCAATATCGGATTGTGGGATGGAGTTGTTTTTTCCATCGTATTCCTTGATAATGAATGGAAAAGAAGAAGAGACTGGAGTTAGGAGGAGGATTAGAGAGACCAGAATGGTGGGTAACGTGGTACAAGCGGAGGACGCCATTTCTTTGCAAATTGTAAGTAGTGAAGATATCATGCATTTATAGTGTTGATGGATAGAGAGAGAGCTGAAAATATGAAATGACACGTAATGTGTTGCTTGTTCAAGAGTCGAGAGAAAAGATAGGATCAGGAGACAAATTAATAACAAAATTAACCAAATTAAAAAAATAATAATAATAACGAACACATTGCTGTAAGGTGAAAAAATTTGAGCATTTATTAAGATAAAAAAAAAAATTTAATACTGGAACTTAACACATGCAACAAAGTTTTACACCTTCAATTTGTTTGAAGAATATGGCAAAGTAATTTCTCATATAATTATTAAATTTAGTGTAAATAAACTTATTTAAATTGATATCGTGAAAGGGCACATAAAAAATATATTAAATGAAATTCAAAAATTTTTTAATTAATATGTCCATATAAATTGGTGTGTAGGTAATGAGTATTTCCTTTTTTTTTTTAAAAAAAAAAAAAAAGAGGTAATGAGTATGTCTAATGTCGTGTTTTTATTATTTATAATGGATTACTAGAAGTTTATTTTTCGGAGAAAACTATAATATCATTTATGTTATTATACTATGATGTCTTAATTAAAAATTCATTGTCAGATTAGATAAAAGTTATTATTTACCTATAGATTAGATATGATTTAATATTATTAAATTAGATGAAAGTTATTATTTACTATCAGATTATATTATATTAAGTTATTATTTATTATCAGATTATATTATATTATTTGACGGTATTATAAATTCTATCATTGTAAAATTCACTTTGTTTTTCTTACTTTTCAATTTGAGTATTGGCACTGAGAGAAGAGTCAAGTTGTGAAAGAGGAAAAAATAATTAGGCTACTTGTATTTTTTAATAAGTATTTATAATATTTTTATAAATAAAAAATAAAAAAAATTAATTTATCATTTTTATTTGAAAAATATAGAAGAGTGATGTTCACATTTTATTTTAAGCGTAATTTATCTTTGAATAATCTATAAATAAGAGTTGTGCTCTAATTAGATTCAATAGTTAATTTTCTCTTTAATTTAATTCTTTTAAGATAGTTGAGGGATGAATTTAGTCTTTTATGCTATCTTTTCCCTTATCTATTTTGTCCCTTCATCAAATGAGAGGTCGTTTCAGTCATATCAATTGTTATTTTGTGTTGTTGGGGGAACTTTATCATGCTCGTCGAACGACTATAGCCAATACAATGTCGTCCCGTACCAGATGTAGCCATTTAAAGTACAAATATAACCCTCGAGATCTTTAAATTAAAAATCAACCTTAACTTTATATTATCGTCCGTAAGACGTAATACTGTGAAAAATCGTTCAATCAATGGAGACAATGGTGCACACCGCACCAACTTATCTGGCTAATGGAATTGGGTTTAGTTGGAAGAGAAACATTAGCTTGAGTTTTGCAAATGGGTATTCTTCTGCCCTGCCATTCTCCTCTCAAAAGCTCTCAGTTGGGTTCAAAAGATCAGTGTTTGTTGAGGCCAAAAAGAAGAGCAAGAGCAAGACGGAAGATACCCATAGCTTCATTCCCAGACCAGATGAGGCCACTGGGCCATTTGAAGCTGTCCTGCTTAAAGAAGTAATCTTTGTACAAACCACGTTTTTTTTTCTGTGATTTTTTCTGGGCGTTTGGGTTTTTGTATATTTTAAAGTTTTTAGTCTTAAAATTTCCAAGCACTTCTTGATTACTTTTCTGCCCGACTTGGTTTGATTAATAGAAAAAACTCCTCCTGAAAAAATACGCTTTTTCAAATTACTAGTTGGTTTTGTGGTTTGGTTTGGAGTTCAGAAGAGGGCACAGGAAGATGTTAAACTGCTCCCCGAGTTTGTTGATGCTGAAGAGCGTAAGTATCTCTTATTCATTATATATATCTGGAAAGTTGTTTGCTTTTGTGTTTATGTAGACTTTTTATTATGATTCATGAAGGTTGAAGTTGTGATTGTTCATGAATTTGCAGAAAAGCTTTATGAATTTTTGAATCTTGAGCTGGAGAGTAATTTGAAAGTGGAGAATAGTAAGTATAGTTCCTCCTTATTTCTTCTCAAGTCTCCTTGGTTGGTATTGGGAAAGTGGAAAAACTTTACGGAGAAAATTATTATAATTGTTGGGGGATTTTCTTTCCATTCGCTTGTCAATTGCAGTTGAAATTGAGTTGCAAACTCCTCTGGTTAATTTTATTACCATAAGGATTTCTAAAATATAGTTTCTTACGCCTTTATTCTTGCTTTTAATTTGTGAGATGCAGACTAATTAAAGATGTTTGTTTCACATTTCTGTATTAAATAATACAGAAGTATGTTGGTTTGTGGTTTTGTAACTAGGTGTGATTTGCTTCTATAGTTGAATTAAGAACGTCTGCTTATATCTTCTGATCTGTTCTCTTCCTTGTTTGTGCAGTACGTCACTATGAAGTGGTTTATCTAATCCATGAGAAGCATGCAGAAGAAGTCGACAGTGTTAGTGAGAAAGTTCAAGGTCAGATTTTGCGCTTCCATCTTTCTGTTCTGCTTACATTCTCGCTATTGTATTTTAAAGTATTTTTAATTCATCTGTCTGCTTTCTTATTGCTTGTTCCAGTCACCTGACACCATAAAACCTAGGAACTTCCTTGCCTCTTAAGTTGGCAAAGTTCCTCTATAGGCACCTTGATATTATATGGCATAGCTTTTTTGTTAGAGTTTTTAGGTCCACCTGCATGGGTTTAGTGTTTATATGGAATGGCAAGATGTTTTGAAGAAACTTGGAGGATGGAACTGGACACTTATCAAGATTTTCAGCAGTTATAGTCCTTGACCTTATGGAGAACATGCAGTGGTCAATTTGCACATATGTATTGAATACCCTAACAAACTGCCTCTTTCACTCGTGAGTCTCTAACTTAGCATGGAGCTTCTCTGTGATAGCAAGTGTTACTAGACAATGATGTCATAGCTGTGCATATCATGTGGACACCTTTTCAGGATTCCTTCCTTTTCTGTTATAAATAGTGTTCCGAAGGATACTTGTGATAAAATAAAAAATCAACAGTATATGAACTATTGAGCTTGTGTTGATGATTAAGTTATCAAGGAGTGGTAATTTGGTAGGAATACCATTTAGTATTCCCTGCCATCTTGTGTTCCTTGGTCACTTGTTCTGGTAGAGTTGAGTCCCAAATTCCATTTTTGATTAATCCTTATAGTTGATCAATCCATAATCTGTAAATCATAAATTCTTATGATGTAATTGTAGCATGACCTGATGCATGGTCTAGAGGTTTGTAATGCATCTCACTATTCAATTTCCCAAGTTGCTGACATAGCATGGCTGTGTTAAGATACTAATTTTTGCTAGGAATGTGTGAGAGCATGGTAAGAAAAGTCCATCAAAATATCAGTAGGGTCAGTTCTTTATTTAAGCACACGTTTAATATTCTATTTTACCTTGCAACTTTTTGGAAAACCTAGTAGGAATGATCTCATGACTCCGGGAATGAACAAATGCAGCTAACTAGTCTATGCTATGTAGTTGGAATAGCTTCGTTTATTTAGGGTTTCTAACTTTAAGAATCAGGACGCTATGTCAATCATTTTATGATCTTTGATAAATGGTGCTCTATTTGTTGGGACCTCCATGTATTTATCTGTAAGGAATATCTGCTTCCTTAAATGGCCACAATAACATGCATGTTACTTGACACAGGAAAGATGAAAGTTATCAGATGTATTTACATTTATTAGAGTTTAATGTAATTTTCCTTTGTTGTATTTCAAACCCTGCCTGAGATTTCTTTTACGTATGAAAATAATTGCTGCAGATTTTCTAAGGGAGAAGAAAGGCAAGATATGGAGACTGAATGATTGGGGTATGCGAAGGCTTGCATACAAGATAAAGAAAACCACAAATGCTCACTATATTCTGATGAATTTTGAGCTGGAAGCCTAATGGATAAATGACTTCAAGAGCATGTTAGACAAAGATGAAAGAGTTATTTGACACCTTGTGATAAAGAGAATAAAGCAATCACAGAGGATTGTCCGCCTCCGCCTTCCACACTTTACGTGCAGATATGGATGATAATGATGGGAAGGATGATTTAGATTATGATGAGGATTTGGATGGTGAGGGTGAGATGGAGAGGTATGATGATGACATGGAAGAAGATGGTATTGTAATCATTAACAGGGATGATAATGATGATGTTGCTGATGTTTGGAACAACAAATCAGTTCGTGTAAATGAAAAAGAAGAAGAAATCAGGTAAAAGAGAAAGTAAAAAAGTAGTTTATTCTTAGTGTGTTCGGGTTGAGAGATAGGGTATGAGATAAAGTAGACAGGTTGATGCAGTTTCTTTCTTATTGCGCTATTTAAGCAAAGAAATCTTTTTGATGTGCATGTGTAAAAAGTCAGCACGAGATCCATTTATGACTAGCAAGGAGCCATAACTGAACTAAATTTGGTACTTAATATATTGATTTGTTTCCCATTACATTATAATACTGTAGAGAAAATGTGGCTATATGCCTCACAATTGTCTGCAGCTAGCTAGAGGAGAAATGGTGTAACATGCACAGATGATTGAAATACCTAAAAAAATGGAGACTAAACGAATGCTTCTTTATAAAAGTTAAAGTGGCATCTGGCTGATGATGCCCTTCAGGGTCTAAATTGCAAAGAACATCGACATTGTGATATTCATTTTTTAAAATCTCATCTCATTGCCCTGCGTTCCTGAATTTACAAAATTTTGAGTCCAACGTTTTCGAAGGTGACGTTATAAAAAAAAATTGTCTTCTTTTCTTATTTAGATATCAATTATTTTCTCTTTCTTTGACTTTGACTTAATTTTCTTTTGTTAGTATTTATATTTGTATTTATTTCTGTTTTCACAGATGATTCATAGGACCCATTACGTATATAGTTGTAGAATGAATCAAATGATAAACTCAATCACGTCAGATCACTCTTTCAGGTTTATGTTGCTAACTATATTCTTGTTTTAATCTTCTTTTTTGGAAAACAAAGTTACTGATAAACTGAAGTAACTAAGAGTTAGCTTCGCATAAGAAACCCTCGCTGTCCTGGCCACGCAAAGACAACTTCCATTCAACCTCAGCTTATAAACGTCTTTGCCTGATCTTCCTCTGTTGATTTCTATATTACATCCTACGTGGGAACTGATTTCTGAGCCACGTAGCAATACTCCTACACCTGTTCTAACTATGAAGTTGAGACCTTTCTCTATATAATGACCATTTCAAGTTGACATTTTGCGTTCCTGTTGATAGCCAACGAGAAGAAAACTATGAATATGGCAATATGAACTATACCCATCAATCTCATCTTCTTTAGTATTCTTCCTTCTTGTTCCATCCTCTTGCTCTTATTACCCTTCTCTCCCACCTTGTGATGTTGATCTCCTTGAGTTTCCTCTAAATTTAGAGTTCCTGGAGGCTGAGAGGTTTCTTTGTGGCTTTTCGGGTTGTGGGTTGGATACATATGCTCCAAATTTAACCATGGAACGTCCACCACCAATTGGTGCTAGGAAGGCTAATCTTGATCCTTTCACTAATGATATTATTGAGCAATTTGCTTGGCAAGAAGTGGGACACACAAGGTTTAACTTTCTCGTTTCATCTTTTTGTTGCATTTATGCATTAATTAATGAGCTCAACCATCCAATAATGATTTAGCATATAATATTGGAACATGACTTATACAGGGCAATTCCGGACACAGTACCAGGATTTCCAAGGCCATTGTTGGAGGCAGAAACATTTGCACAGGTAGAAAAGGCATTTGGGCATCAACTATCTCCACCTTTGGACCCTTATGCCTCTTCCCTCAATTTCCTCATTGCCTCTTATATGATCCCCAACGTTGGACTAACAGGATATGTTGGAGCAAACCCATGACTTCAATCGTCCATAGAAAAATAGGTATATATATCAAGTTTCTAGCCACATAAATAAAATTTTTTTTTTCCTGTGTGAAAATAGTATCAATTGAGTGTCTGTCTTATTTGGGTAGTGTCGTATCAGTAGGTTATTGTAGAATATGAGGTTAAAAATGCATGAAACTCGACATACTAAAATATAAATATGGATTTTCAGCTAGTTGCGGGCCTTTTGGCTGTGGAATCAGGCCAAGATGCTGTTATCAGAACATTACTGTACGAAAGGGCAATGGAAATAGTAGAGCCATATGGGAAAATGGTGGCAGACTTCACAGATCGCATATCAAAGCTAAGGAATATGCTAGGAGGTGCTGGTCTAAAGGATGAAGGGATTATTGTTCCAAAGCACCTGGGAGCAGAATGTCGAGTTACAGGAAACGTGCATGCTGGAGACCATTATTCACTTGCATATGCAAGGACACCAGAGGAGATATTGAGAATAGTATATGGGGATGGTGATGAACATATTCCTGGCGGTTTCTACCCACCAGGAGCTAATGGCCGAATCGCTAGATCTTACTTGCAACACTATGTAGAGAACAATAAAATTTCTAGTTGCTTTTTTTTTTTTTTTTTTTTTTTTTTATGTGATTCCATCTGTTTAAGCGGGTGGATATTGAACGCTTTGTGTGTTTGTTCACATCTTAAAATCGTATTGAGCAATTTTCTGAAAAAAATGGAGATTGGTTTCTACAAATTTATGTTCTGTTTATTCATAGACTACAAACAGACTGAGAAAGAGAGACTTTGCTTAAAGAAAAAACTACATATATATATATATATATATATATATATATATATATATATAGGGCTTATTGTTGTTATATTATAAATCATTATCGCTCTATTTAATTTTAATTTTTTTGTTATTATTTTTTAAGAAAAATTTTAATTTTTGATTCTTTTATTATTATTTTTTAAGAAAATTTTAAATTATTAATTTTGATTAAGTATGATTAATGTCTTAAGAATCATAATTTGATTATAATAATTTAAAATAATTAAAACTTGAAATAAATTTTAAAATTTATATATTCAAAATTTTATTTCAGTTGAATTTATAATTTGAATCAAGATTTATTTTTATTGTATTTCAATAACTTGTTGAACAGAATATGTTTGTTTAATTAATTAAGAATGGTATATCAATTATAAGCACTTTATTATTTTTCATTTTAATTAATTAAAAATGATATATCAATTTTAATCAATTAAGAATGATATATCAATTATAACTTGCTTAACTCTTTCACATGATCATAAAACAAAAAATTACAAATTTGATGTTTGAACTTTTCAATTTTTTCTATTTTCATATTTAGATTTTTTTTTTTGTTAAATCAAATGTTTGAACTACTAAAATTATTTTCAATATAGCATTTTTTCTGATACAAAAGATCAAGTGACTACCACGTGAAAATAATTTTATCAGTTCAGACAAAAAAAGTATCACATTGAAAATAATTTTATTAGTTCGTACGCTTGATTAAATAAAAAAATTAAAAAAATTAGACACCAAATTTATAATTTTCCTATCATAAAATGATAGAACGGTTATCCTAGAGCAATTTCCAAACCTTTCAATGAATGTAAATCCTTTCTCTCTACATATTTTTATGCAGATATATTAATTAAAAGATTTTTAATTTTCATTTAATATATTTTTTGATGTGCCCTTTTGCAATATCAATTTAAACAAGTTTATTTTTTCTAAATTTAATAATATATGAGGAGTTATTTTATTATATTCTTCTAACAAATTTAAGGGATCAAACTTTTCTTTATGTGCTAAGTTCAGGTATTAATTTTTTATCTCAATAAATGTTCAAATTTTTTCATCAGTAGGATGTTGAGCAATGTGTTTGTTTGTTTTTTTTTTTTTTTTTTTGGTTAATTTTGTTATTAATTAATTCCCTGATCCTATGCTTTCTGTTGACTATTGAACAAGTAACCCACTACGTGTTATTTCATATTTTCAGCTAAATATCTATCCATCAACGCTATAAATACAACACCATCTTGCATGATACCTTCGCTACTTGCAATTTACAAAGAAATGGCATTCTCCAGTTGTACCACCTTTCCCACCATTCTTGTCTCTCTAATCCTCCTTACTCCAGTCTCTTGTTCTTTTCCATTCATTATAAAGGAATATGATGGGAACACCAACTCCATCCCACAATCCGATATTGATCATCTTGAATTTTCTTTAAATTTAGAGTATCTTCAGGCTGAGTTCTTTCTTCACGGATCAACTGGTCATGGCTTGGATAAATATGCCCCATCTTTAGCTTCACAAGGTCCACGCCCCGTTGGTGCTAAGAAGGCTAATCTCGACCCTTTCATTAGAGATATTGTCCAGTTATTCGGATGGCAATCTGTTGGACACTTGAGGTCTTCTCTCTTTTTTTTCTTTGTTTCCTGAGGTTATTGTTCATTTATGCGTGTTCAAGAAATAACTCAATTGCGTTGTGAATGTTGTTCCCTTTCATGCACGGCAATTAAGGAGACAGTGGAGGGTTTCCCGAGGCCATTGTCCGATTTGAGGGCAGAATCATTTGCGAAGGTTATGGACAGGGCATTTGGACGATCACTGTCTCCACCTTTCGGCCCTTATGCCTCTGGGCTTCACTTCCCCATTGCTTGGTCTCACAGGATACGTTGAAGCTAACGAAAAACTACAAGGATCTGCTTCTAAAGAGGTGTGATGTCTTATTCAACATCACTCCTAACATTCTAATACAGCTTGAATTTTTGTTTGCTGGTGCGTAACAGCATAGGTATATTTGTATGTTCCGCTTGTTGCACGCCTTCTGGCTGTGCAGTCTGGTCAAGATGCAGTTATCCGATCATTGCTATACGAGTGAGAGTTTGAGAAGGTGAATCCATACGGGATAACTGTGGTAGAGTTTACAGAACGCATTTCAGACCTCAGGAATAAGCTACGACATAGAGGTCTTAAAGATGAGGGTCTTATAGTTCCAGAGTTCCAAGGTGCAGAAGGCAAAATAAGAGGCAATGTGCTTGCTGGAAACTAGTTCTCAATTGGATTCGGAAGGTCTCTTAGGGAGATACTCAGAATTATGTGTGGGGGAGGTAATGAACATACCCCTGGTTGTTTCTTCCCACATGGAGCTAATGGTCGTATTGCCAAATCTTATATTCACTAGATCTTAAATCTGCCATCGTGCCTAGGCATTTGAAAATAATAGAGGGTGCTGTTGAGTTTTTTTTTTTTGGCAATTCGTTACCTTGTTGATGCATCAATAAATTTTGCCTTTCTAGAGTATGAGATTGATTTTTTGTCTTCCCTTTCTTTTATTATGTGTGAATGTGTGTGTACCTGCCTGGTTTAGCTTTGTTCATAGACTTCAAATCCCAATAAGCAACAAAGAACCAACAAATGCAAATGAGCAACTCTCCGAAGCAAATTGACTAGGTGCATGACTGGTTCATAAAGTTACGAAATTCTGTAAAATGGGATTCGATAAAATTACAGACCAAAGGGGGGATACAACAATGATAAGTCCTGCATGTTATTCGTGTATATGAAGAAACAAATATCATATGGCCCTCTTATGACAAACATGCATGTCTTTATATCATGTACAGTAGCATTCAATGTTTTCCTACACATGACATGGATAACACCATATATGTCAACTTTCAATCAATTTGTTAAATCAACTGTAACCAGCAGCCAACGCACTCCTGAACCATCGGCCATGGCGAGCATCGGGTGTGTGGTCTTGCACACAGGGCAAGAAAGTTGCCTTATGTAGTGCAATAGTGTATTATTAGATCCGTGAGGTGCCAGTCCACAACAAGTATTGCATAATTCTCAAGCAGTTATCTTGCTATGTACCTGATGGCAGAAAACTACATGCAGTCCTCTTCTGAACTTTTTCCAGAAGTTCAAAAACCAGCAAGGGATTCAATCTAACAAGAGAACTCAAATATTCAATCAATCTGCAAATTCTGTGCATTTAATTGATAGCTAGACAAATATATGTCTGTTGAAATTCCCTGAAACATTCAGTTCTAGCGCTCACCTATAAGCCAGAATGTCATCCAGCACGTAAATTGGCCCCAGATGACCTAAGCTGTTAAACAAGCCCCTGATCAACACATTCCAAGTTGCCACATTGGGATAGATACCCTTATTTACCATCTTATTAAAATATGTGATGGCCTCTTCCAACCCAATCTGATTACAGATCCCCCATAACAGACTGGTGTACCCAATTACGTCTGGATACCAATCTCCCCTTGCACTTACTCTATCTACAAGCTGGATGGCAGTCTTAACCTTACCTTGCTTACAGAATCCATAAATTACCGTGTTGTATGTGATCGCATCAGGCTTCATACCTCCTACCAGCATTTTCCCAAGAAACTTCAGAGCGTCTTCAAACATTCCTGAATGGCAAAATCCACACAAAATGGTATTATAAGTCACTAAATTCAGCTCAATCCAGTTCTCTTCTATCTTCCTTACAAATTCAAGAGCTTCTTTTATTCTGTTTGCTTTCAGAAGACCATCCAATAATTCATTATATGTTGTGACATTAGGTGAACATCCATACTGCCCCATCTGATTAAACACTTCTAGAGCCCATTCTACTCTTCCACTGCTACATAAACCTTTGATAAATGTATTGAGTGTAACTGTATTTGGAGGACAGTTATAACTCGCCATTTTTTCTATGAGACATTGAGCTTGGTTGAACATACAATTCCTGCAGAGGGCATTCACCATGCACGTATACACTACAGCATTAGGTATGCAACCATTAGCCATCATCTTGTTCCATGTCTCAGATGCACCAAGTAAGTCACCAGCTTTTGCAAAGCCATCAATGAGCGTACCATATGTAGTCACATTTGGTGAGCAGCCATTTCGCTCCATTTTACAGGAAACAGATAAAGCTTCTCCCAGTTTCCCATGGGAGCAGAGACCATGCATTAGAGTGTTATATGCAACAACATTTGGCTCACATCCTTCTTGAATCATCCTGTTCCATATATCAAATGCTTCATCCATTCTCCCTTCCGTGAGATAGCCCTTTATCAAGGAAGTGAAGATGTGAACATTGGGGCTACAACCTCTCACAAGCATCTTTGCCCAAACTGCAAGAGCCGATTCAACATTTCCCATATCAGAAAGAAAACTGATTACTGTAGAATAAGTAATAACATTAGGGTCAATTCCCTTATCCACCATCTGATCAAGCAGCTGAAATACCTCCTTTAAGTTGTATGTTCTACAATATCCATTTATCAAAGCATTGTAAATAGGCACACTTGGTTGAAATCTCATGGCAAGCTTGCTAGCTTCCTCCACCTTACCAAGCTTACACATAGAAGATACCACAGTTGTGTAGCTAACCAGATCAGGATCACATCCCTTATTTGACATTTCCACAAGCAACTTGCACGCTCCATCCACTCTATTATTCTTACATAACGCCTTCAAAAGAATGTTATAGGTATAAACATTCGGTTCCATCCCATCTCTCTTCATATTACTATATATAGGATTAATCATTTGAAACCTATTTTCACTTAGTAATGCATCCAAAAGATGATTGTATATCTTAACAGTCGGTCTGCACCCAAATTCCCCGATCCTATAAAAGGTTTTCAATGCTTGCTCAGCTAAACCCACTCGCCGATAAGTAGTTATCACAGATATAAACAAATTTTCAGTACAGCTAATTCCTTCTAATTTCATCTGCTGTAGAAGGTATTGCACACCATCTACATCGCGTTCGACACCAAGTTTGTCAATCATGGTTTGATATGTCAAAAGGGTGTGTTTAAAAACTTGGGAATTTGCAATTGATTTGAAGTAATCAAGAGCAAGAACAATGTTTGGTTCAGTTCTTAACCTCTTTAAAACATAAGATTCTTTGAGCTCATGTTGGGGTTTATTATTGTTGGAATTGAGAATTGGGTTTGTGTTTAAAACAAAAGGGATTGATGGCTTGTGTACTTTTAGCAACAAGGAACATCCTTCCTTCAGATACATTTAAGAAGAAGCAATGAAATGAACTAAAATCCTAAAACCCTAAAACCCTAATTAAAAGGAATAACCAAGAAAGGGCATACCTTTAAGTAGGCAGCTGCAAGGTAAGATTCTGCAAGGGGAGCTTAGTCCGGTTTCTTATGCTGTAGATTCATCTTCCGCAAAACCATTGAAAGGGCAAATTATACGATGTCGTTTCATTGCGCACAAACGGGGTGTAATTTATAAATACTAAGAAGTATGAGGGTGAATCAATTATTTACTAATATTAGGAGGACGTAAGTGGAAAAATTGCAATATATTCTGGGTTTTGTTATAGGTGTTCAATGAGTGCAAGGTCGACGACATCAACAGAGGTTAGGAAATTAAGGTTCGCATTCTCCGCTTGTGTTGTTTGCTTCCTTTGCAGTTGCTATTGAGAATTCTGATAATAAAGTTTTAATCTTTAGTAGTCAGAGATCTGTTTCCACTATAAAGTCTTTCATCTACACCCTAAGATTTGTCTCTGAATTGTTCGCAATTCAATTCTCAGTTTTCATTAATTCCTTTGTCGATGAATCCAAAATGTTGGGATTCCAGTAGTCGTTTGCTTGTATGATTGAGAAACACAAACCCTTTATTTGTATTGGAATTTGTACATTGAAACTGCATATGTATTAGTTAATTGAGTACCCTTTTCTTTTTTCAATGGAGAATTAGAATTTTCATCAATGTTTAGATACAACTCATAGAAAGCATACTTTTGTTTTTGGCTTTCTTGTTTAGCTTATCTTAGATCGAGATAAAGGAGAAGCTATGGCTGGACATAACGAGTCTGTTGAATCACAGAAGAAATCAAGTGAAGCTGCTGATGATTTGCAAACATTCAGTGCTGAAAATTTGCAAAGTAACATGAAAGTCATATATTACAGGTATGTCACAATATTTTAAGAGGACTTAGAGCTAGTCCGGTCGGTTATCCCATATTATTTCGTTGTTTATTCTTATAACACGAGACCTTGCCTCGAGGATAAGTTTTGCTGAAAAATACGCCTCACTTGTCACACTCATGCTATAATCAAGTTAATTGATCAATGTTTTGAAGCTAGTGATTCTGCATATGAGTTGTTTATGTATTTTTCAGAGGTAATAAAATTTTCATGGGATATAAGTTAGAATTTGGGCATGTTTCATAATTGTTGGAAACAATTTTAGATGGCTATTTGGTCTGAAACCATCCAATTATATTGAAAAGTTCAAAAAGCATTTGAAACTCTTTCCACTTCAACTAGGAATAGTGAGCACATGCATACCACCAACTACCAATAGAGTTTACATGTTTTGCTTTTTTTATTTTGTAGCCGGACATTTTTGTCTATCATTGGTGGAGTGATTGCTGGAATTTTGGGATTCACGGGTTTAACTGGATTTATCTTTTATTTCCTCGTCATGGCAATCACTTCGGTTGGTCTTATAGCCAAAGCAAAGTTTTCTGTTCATTCATACTTCGACTCTTGGAACCGGGTTATACTTGATGGCTTTTTCGGTGGGCTTATGGTATGGTCTTTTATTCTTTAGTCATTTTGTTTCATGCATCACGTTTTCTGGTTCTTGAAGTTTTTTTGGATTCTGACGAGCAAGTATTCTTGTCGCCTCAAGTGATTAGCATTGCATATTTGATTGTTTTGCAATTCCAACCATGTCATTCGCAAGTTGTACAACTATGTTAGTGAATCATGTTGTTTGAGTTAAATTTCTGATTTGACTTATACTTTGATGGTAAGTTGGATCTATCATGACCTTTCTAGTGACCTCTCTTTCAGAAAACTTCTGATAATTATGCCTTCGATAATTGGCTTTCTATCCCTCCCCTTAACTGTTTCTTATTTTTATGTGGCTATTTTAATAATATCTCTGTCAGAGATTAATGTTACTTTGTATCAATTAACTTCTTTTCTGTATATCTTCTGTTTAATATATTAGCCGACTGATGGTAACTTTTTATCTTAATGCAGTCGTTTGTGCTGTTCTGGACGTATCCTTCATTTTAAACTTTATTTGACATAGTTCACAGCTAACTTGCTTAGAGCTGTAATCACGACAATCTTTAATGTCATATTTTTGAAACTAGATGATTTTCCTCAAAGATTATATTTTCACTGCATTTGCTATGATATTTTTAGTGCATTTGTTTCTCTACTAAATATGATGAAATTATGCAAGGGAGTAGAAAAAATTTATGCTTTGTGTATTGCATTAATTATAAATATTTGATGATGTAAATAAATCTATGAAATACAGAAACTTATGTAGGGTCATGTTTCTGCATTTCTCCCATGTTTTCATTTTTGGAAAATATTATTTTTCCATGTCTATTTCTCATTTTCATTTCCATGTAACATATAACTAAATTAAGGTTAAAATTTTGGTGTAGGTGGTTAGATGGTGCGTCTAGAGAACTTAAGCTTAGGCATTTGTCATTTAAATTTTAGGGAGAATCAAAAGCTTTAGTGTGTTTCATTTGGCCAGCTGCCTTTTCTCGTTACAGAGCTTTCTTGACTTGAAAAGATTTGCATATGACATTGTGCATATATTCTGAGAAGAGCTACATCTGGGATGGAAGAAAAAGATGCGTCGCTGCTGCTGCTTGCGACCCCTAATTTGCATCACCTTGGAGCTTGAATAGATCCTTAATATTTTGTATCCATTCAAAACAATTACAAGGATTACTTGTTTTCTTTCTTTTCTTTTTGAGGTTTGATTGAATAGACCATATTTGTAGGCTCGATTGTAGATGGTGATGGGGAAACCGTTACTTTTGCAATTTTGTAATGGAGCTGCATTTGACAGATCAAGGTGTACTGATGTTTCTGTTTGCTCAGTGAATGTATGTTTGACTGTTAAGGTTTCGATTCCTTTTATTTGATTGTGGTTTGCATTTTCGGTTGGACTTAATAGAACCAGTTGATGAAAAAAGTTCTATTAGATTAGGTCAATATTTTACTGATAGGGGATGCCCGTCCTCGGTCAGTCTGCCTCCCATCCCAATAATTTGGTTAAGATTGTACAGATTGAATGTTATTATTTTTTTTTTATCAAGTACAATAGTCATTTTGTTAGTGGGAAAGAGAGCAGTTAGTGATTATAACACGTTACAATCGGACGCAGAAGTTAGGAGTTAGTGTTGAAAAGGGGCTATGTTAGTGGGAAAGGGAGTAGTTAGTGATTAAGACCCGTTACAATTGGACGCAAGTTGGGAGTTGGTGTTGAAAATGGAGTAGTTAGTTATTAAAAGTACATCTCAATTGAATGTAAAAATTCAGTCCTTCTCATCAGGGCCATAAGCCTTGACCACTAGGCCGAAACGGCGGTGAACATATTGAAATGTTAGGATGTTAATAGCTAGGCAAAATTAATGCGACACACCACTATACATTTATCAAGAATAGAGAAATAAGAGATATATATATATATATATATATATATCAAGCACAACCCTGATGAATTTTGGTTTACTGTGAATCTGCCAGGCTTGCTTTCTACAAGACATCAGCCCAAGTAATAATGAGTTTACGTCAGGGGGTTTATTTGCTTCTCTTCACATGCATCACCCTGAAAATGTGAATTGGTCTTTGTTCTAAGTAGAGTTTAAAAAATTTGGCTCGTACTCATTTTTCAAAATAGATATGAATGATAAATGAATAAACTATATTTTTAATAGTTATTAAATAAGCTATAACTCGTTTAATTTTATTCATACATGAATTAAATAAAGTATCCATCTTTTTAATCCACATAATCATTACAAGACATATTTTTTAATTGTTTCTCTTTTTTTTTTTTTATCAAAGTTTATTTTTTTTATCAATAAATTAAAGTAATATTTTTAAGAAAAAATAAACTGAAATGTAAGAATTTGTTTTTCAACTAGGCACGTGACCTAGGCTAGTTTAAAATAATTAGAAAATTTTCAATTTATTTTTTTCTCTTAAAAAATAATCACTTATTAATGGATTTCAAAATAGTACAAGATAATACAATATTTTAGACAAAAAATTAAACAAATTAAATTATATTGTATTAAAATAAAACACATATTAAAGAATATGTGCTATACCGTTCGATTTCTCACATTCGAATTGAGTTTCACTTCTTCAAAATATTTGTACATATCAAATTTTTCTCTTATTGCAGCTAAATACACAGCGGTTCGAAAGGAATGCACCGGCTGACTAACAGGCCTCCCCCCTGGATGGTGCTCAACGCTTTGACCTCTCCCATTGAGTATTGAACTTAAAAATTGAATTCAGGATGGCTTTTGTTTATTAGGGGACAAAAGATTTGAGAAGTTCAGTGATTATATTATAATCAATGAATAACAGCATCATCGATTTAATTAGAAGAATATTTAATTATGTTTATTAATATTTGAAACTATATATGTTACACAATAATAATTAATTATTAATTTGTAACTTTATAATTTTTAATTGAAATAAATTTCAATTAATTTTGAAAATATTTTTCTATATTATTACATTTATGTATTTAAATGAAATATCAAAATAATATTTTATTTTTATACAAAAAAATTGAATTTAATTAAAACAAATATTTTAATTAAATTAAAACATTTCAATTAAAACAATTCAAATTTAAATTAAGTAAATGGATTAAATAGATATAAACACTTACTTAAATATTAAATTACTCATAAATAAATAAAATATTTTTTTTGGACAATATCGTCTTGCTAGATACTTTCATCCACTACAAGTTAGTTAGAAAGTTAGTCCTTCCAACCACGACAGGTTTCGTGGTTAGTTAGAAGATTCGGTTTGAAGGTTACTCATATTATCACCTTTTCTATTTTGATCCTACCAATACCACCCACCTAACTTACACTAACCTGACCTACACACAATCATTACAAAAGAAGTCAGATGATAGAAGCATATGCAAATTGCTTTAAAAGTAAATAGTATATTTCAACTGTGATCGTTTTACTGTAGCCATTGAAAATAAATGAAAAAAATATTACAAGAATAACGCCTCTTGGAGGTCATCTCAATTATCGACCTTTTCCTATACAGTATATGTGACAAAATACACGCAGATTCTTTCCCATTTCTCTCGCCAATGAAGACTACAAGCGAATCCATTTTCCAGTATAGGAATTTTTGTTGGAGTAAAGAATCGAGGTGACAACATTCTTCCCGAATGCTCATGGAGTTCTCGTATAGAAGCTTGTGCAGCCTTGTTCTCACACCTGTAAATCGTAAGATGTTGGCAATTTCACATTTAGATGTCAAAGTGCAAAATAACGCCTTGCGTACTTCAACAGTTGATATGATGTTTCAAGTAACCAGTAGAAGGAACAAGGATAGCAATCATGATAAGTTCAACAAGTGAACTAGCATATTATTTCAATCGCTGAGATGAAGATCAATGCATATTTCCCCATAATGGTTGGCATTTGTGCCTGGCCTCTTTGCATCCTCTTTCTCAGTATATGCTTTTCAATGCTAGGCAGCGCATGGATTACATTTATGAATGCCAAAGCATTTTAAGATCAAATTAAAGGATTAAAAGTAGCAACTCTTACCAGCATTTGAGGGATTTTTAAAAATATAGAAGACACAAAATATAGAACACTTCCAATCACTGCTGCTGTGGTTATGTTATATGCCAGGCGCTTATTGTCCTTACTGGGCACAAATGCTATTTTCAATGTATTTGTCAGCTCAAATAGTCTGTAAGAAACCTATAGACAAGGAAAAATAATAGTGCTTGAGTTGCATAATATTTTCACGATTATATGAAACTATATCATTATGTGCTTACTGCAACATATATCGCCGTAGTGAGCATGAAGTTCAACAATGGGTAGTCAGATGATTGGATTGTAGAAAGCAACAGTTTGGGTTGACCATTGGGAATGCTTGACCTGAAAAATTCAATAAAAATTTTTATTTTTTTTAAACAAAAAAGGCACATGTTTAATGTGTGTACATGCGTGCGTAGTGCAGAAACTTCAGTATATGACTGCTCAAACAGAGTCAGCTTCATCATATACCTTAGCCAGATATGGAATTGTGAAATATATGTTTCCAGTGTAATCTTTCCAAGCCATCTAGTAAACAAAAGAGTTAACATCAGTAAAAATTGTCAAAAGGACAGGACAAAATTAATGCCACCAGCATAAGTCATCAAGGAAAAAAATCAGTAACAGACAAAATTCATTCTTACGCAAAAAGAGTCAAGGAGTAGCTGCGGAAACATTGGGTGAGATTTCTCAAGCTTATGTAAACACTGATCAACAATAACAAAATGACACATAAGTAATCAGCAAAAGTTTCTCAGCAGGCAAGATACAAGCACATTTAAGGAAAAAATGCATACGTTATTGGAATCCATGAGGTATAAGGATGGTATTTGTTATAAGCAATCTTGTCCAGCTTGTATATGTACTCATACCATAGATAGCCCACCTAAGAAGTTCAAAGAAATTGTTAGCATCCATGGTGAAAAACTTAAATAATAAGCTGTTGCTGGAAAATTATAATACCGATAAAGATATAAATGCCACAGTTGTTTTGATTGATACTCTATGCTTCAATTCTGTTTCCTCCAGTTTCTCCATCCATCTTTCCACCTATAGATACCAATGCCAAATATGTTGCCACTCGCTCAAAAGAAAAACAATTGACTCCAGTTGCACCTCAAGAGCCAAAAATTTTAATACAAATACCACATGGTGCATAACTTACTGTCGGGTGATAGTACGCATATATCATTCCAATTATCCATATATAACGATCAAGGCCTGAACGGAAATGCCATTCATGCAACCTAGGAAAATCTGGTTTTGCAGGATCAGTATAGCCTGCAATATTTTGTCGGATCAGGATCAGCAAGTCTGACAAGCTTTGACATATGAATAAAAGAAACTTTGGCAAGATACTGACCAAGAAAGAAAGTAAATGGGCTCCAGACCAATTCAAACACTCCAGGAATTTCCCATATTAAGATAACAACCAAGAAGCAGGCAACAATTTTCACAGCTATAACAGATCCAATCTCATTGTACTGGTTCAGAATACCAAGCGCCCCGTAGACCATAAGAGTAAAAAGAGTGTGCATAGGGCAAATGTAATATAGCATATAACTGTTGTTAAGTACAACACAGCAGAATATCACCAAGAAATTCAGCCGCCACATCATCTGCTCAACAAGAAATTCTCTCAACCAGAAGCAACTTGATTGCAGATAGAGAAGCTCACATTAAACTTTTAGGGGACAGCATACCTGCACAAACCTTGCAAGACTGAAATCTTTGCGGACATGGTAATATGAGAAGTTCCCAAACCCAGTCATCCACACATATGCAGCAATAAACACTCGGATTGCATTATAGATTTCAGTTGCAGCAAAGTAATGATACATCAAAAACAATACCTGAAAGATAACAGAGAAATGAGTAAGATTACCAATTATAGCGTGGTAGCAAAAACACATACTTGTTTGAATCCTAAACAGCATATGCTAGATGTTTCTCAACCATACATTAATTGGAAAGATGTAGGACACACCAAAAAAAATTTTTTTTTTTTTAAAGTACTCTAAATGGAGTTACTCTAGGCATAAGATTGTGGAAGAGCTAAAGAATTTATGTTGGACATAGATGGTCAAAATAAACTACCCAACAATTACCAATGAAATTCAAATAACCAAATATTCCTTTCATCAAAGCACAACCTCCATAATGAACATTTCAAATTTAAAACATGAAATTTGAAAGAATAATATACCTGCATCCAGCCTTTCCACTCCTCAGTTTGATGCCTATTCAAATAAAGTATGGATTTCCCAGAGAATGTGGACCTATCATGATGTATCTTGAAAGAAGTTATTGCTGAAACAATGATGAGAAGGGCATAGAGAAACCAGAAGAGATCCCGATTAAAGCTCTGCATAGACCAAGGTTGAGATAAAATGAAACCCGAATAATAAAAAGAAAATCAACAGAATTAAAATTAAGATTTTTGTATATTGCAATTGTAGTAAGCTACAGAAATTGGAAAAAGAATGGCCAATGGTTCAAACTTCACAATTAAATGCCGAGTAAACTTTTGTCTGTTATGAAACATAACGTTAAATTAACATGAATTGAGAAGGCAAAACAGAGTAAGACGCAGGTATCCTATTGCAAAAAATAAGAGAGTAATGTCAGCAAAGTGTTTGAAAGTTAGAACGTGATTACGTACTTTGTGATTAAAAACCTATTAAACACACTTAGCTCACAACCAACAACGATCCAATTACTAAAATAACAAGTGATAACCTTCTTTGACGAGTTAAAGAAATCTGTACGGTCACATAGGTAAAAATACGCCATAAGACCAGCAAATTCAGATCTGCAGAAGAAGGGAAAAAAGCAACAATCTTATTCACTAAAATTGAACAAGTTAACCATTTCTAAATCCAACGACAATAGAGATAATGAACTCACATAGCTCTAAGCGTCAAGCGGTTATCAATCAAGAATTGCTCATCCATGAAAAGAAACCTAAGAAGCAGGTGACAAGCAAGCAATTTCAGCAGATAATAGAAAATATATAATAAGAGATGAAGAGAAGTGAAAATGACCTAAAAATAGGAGAAGAGGCAGAAGTGGAAGTAATGTTAGGTCGAGGAGAAGCAGGCTGAAGACCTCCGCCTTCCAACAAAACAGCTCTATCATCTTCTTTAACAGCATCATCCCCGACTTCGCTGGTGCCAATATCAGAGTGCCTACTAACAATAACACCAACAACTTACTCCAAAAACCCTGTATATATACATTTAAGGGATTATGCAATGAAAATTGGTGAACTCACGCTTTGGATGCGGCAGCATTTTTCTTATACTCCAGCAACTCAGCATAAATCCAGGCAGAAATTAGAGGCACAATTCCGAGAAAAAAAGACACCTGAACCACACACACAAAAAAAAAAATCCAAAAACGTTATTCAACTATTATTGAAAGCAAGATCTGATCCAGTAGGCTGAAGAATACGTACCTGGGCAGGAATAACAGGACTAAAGATCTTCATTTTTGGGTGAAGAAGTGAGAGTTAACGAGTGACAACAAGCATAATAATGCAGATCTGGGCGGAGGAGCAGGGATCCCTAGATTTGCTCCAGATCAGGAAGCAGTAGTGTTCCGTTTTGTTGTTGTGATGATTAGAGAGACTAGTTGGGAAATCAGTGCTTTAAGTTAAAATCCATATTGTGGAAGTGGGGAGTAAAGTTATGATTGGGTGGTCGTTTTGTGGTTATTTATTTGCAGTCCCGATGGATGTTTTTCTAGCTGTTTCGAGTGGTTAGATATTTAAATCACATGTTAATTATAAAATTAGTAATTAAAAAGGTTTTTTTGAAGAATTAATAAGTACTAATTAAACATCGTATAGTCCGACTGATGTTTGATTGGACACTTTAATCTTCTATATTTAATCAGAATCTTAAAGTTTAATTAGGTTTTCTTATTTCGTTAGGCTTTGAATATTGACGTGTTAACCTCATGTTTTCCATCTATCTTATTTTTTTCGTTTCTTTCATCTTTTTTAAGAAATCGAAAAATAAACTTCTACTTTCCATAGTCCTTTTTCACAACATTAACAATTTGTGAAACGTTGAATCTGACAAGTTGGATCTTGATTCATTACAAAAAAAAAAAGTTTAAAATATTTTGTTTTAAGTTCATGCTCGACTCAATGAAATAATTGAAATATTTATATTTGATATGGTTATTCAGCTCAAAGTTTAAATTAAGATGATTCAATTATTTATCCAAAAGCTTGCATTGAAGTGGTAAGAAAAAGTCAGACAGTGAAATACAAATAGAACTTAAGGAATTAATTTTAATATAAATTAAAATTTTATATTTATTTATTTTTAAATATTTATTTTTTGGGATCCTTAAATTAGAAATTAAAGATTGAAATAAAAATATTTTAAATAATTTACATTAATTAATCTCTTTAAAAAAAATTCAAACAAGATAAAATTAATTAATTTCATTTCACAACTTTTCATCACCCTACATAATTTCTCTTTCCATCATAAGAAAAAACTCTCAATTAATATTTAAATATATTATTTTATCAAAAAAATATTTAAATATATTAAATATAAAAAATAAAATATTAAAAATATTAAAATTAAATTAATATTATATATTTATTAATGTAAGTATTTTACTACTTAATTTAATAGTCTTTTAAGTAACTCAAATGCAAACTCTATGTAATTAATCTTTTACATATCAAATCTAATATTAAATAAACCGTGAATTATCCTAATTTATTTGTACCCCTAATGCAACAAAATTAAAGGAAAAAATGGTGATCCAATACAGTAGTTTGTAAAATAAAATGAAAAAAAATAAAATTTTATTTTTTCATTTTTTCGATTAAAATATTAGATAAATTTATGAATTTATTCTCAAATGACAATAAATGACAAATGAACTATTTCGTCAAATTTACTTATAAATATATATTATTTCATCATAAAAGTTCATAATGTTGACGAAATGAACTTTTTTATCAAAATTACATCCGATCTTGTATTATTTCATCATAAAAGTTCAAAACATTGATCGAAGAGAACATTGACTTAAGAATGACAAATAGGTGAGCCAATAATTATCCTTGATATTTCACCCTCCTAACAAAGAGAATTTTTTTTTTGTCTTTACTTTCGCAGGGATTTTTTGCCCCACAAGAATTTTTCACAAAGTAAATATTTTATTTTTTTTACCATCGATTAAGAAGAATTGATAAATTTGTTTCAGTTTCACCCATTTTTATCTTATAATTAGGGCAAGAGTATAATATTTTACTTGAATTTGCCTCACTCCAAACCACTATTAATGATGTTGTTTTTCTGTATTAGCAGTATTTTTGCACATTATTATACTCATGTTTAACTTATTTTTTCATATGTTTACTATAATTAGATGAATGAATATAATTATTACTTTACGAAAATATTGTTCTTTTGCGATTTTCAATTAACAAATTTTTATTGTCAAATTGAAATTGTATTTTTGAAATTTTTGGATTTAAAGATTTAGAGATTTAAGAAAAAATATATTTTCATTGAAGTACATATGAGTTCGATTTTGTTACATGCATTTTTTGACTGTTATGTATTTTTTCATTTTGTTTTTTATTTTCTCTCTTAAAAACTGGTTTTATAATTATTAAATTGTGTTTGTAACATATATATTATCTTCGACTAGTATTTTGGAATTTTATACCAAAATAATACAAAAGGGGGAATAATTTTGATAAAAAAAAAATTATTTCGTCTATTACTATGGACTTTTATGACGAAATATATAAAATCATAGGTAATTTTGATGAAATAATGCATGTTCATATATAAAGTTGATGAAATAGTTCATTTTATCATTTATTGCTACTTTAGAACAAATTTAAAAACTTATTTGATATTTTAACTTTTTTTAATAATTTTTCAAAGAGTAAATTAAAAAATGCTAACGCAATATAGTGTCGGCAAATTTTGCAAAAGCGGGTTGTGTCACCGACATTAGTAAGATGCATATGACCACAGAAAATGAAACTCAAATGATGCTTGCAGGACCTTAGCTGGAATGGGCAACATGAAATTGGCATTTACAAAAACAAATTATTTATTTATAAAGCAAAAAGGGTGAGATTTAAATTCATAAAAAATTATTAATTTAATTAAAAAAATCAGTTTATTTGCTTTAAGAAAGTGGTTTTCAGTGATATCATGTATATTCTTTTATGAATAGACTGTTTACACTTCACAACTTGTTATTCAGATTTTACAATTAATGTCTTATGGAAAAAATGACTCCATTATCTCACTTCAAATAAAAATTTTATTATTACTTTTAAAAAAATTATTATTATTTCGAACGCCCATATTACCCCATTGATTATTTACCAGTTATTCTCTGGATACTTTTACATATAAAATACAAAAAAAAAAACCTATATATCAATATAAACTAATTATTATTTTAAAATAATCAATATTTTAAATTTTAAATATTTCTTTTATTTATTTTTAAAATAGAAATAGTAAATTTTTATATTAATTTTTAAATATTATCAATTTTTAAAGGACCTAAATATAATAAATTAATAAAATAATAAGTGAAAATAAATATAAACAATTGTAAAATTGAAGAAATTTATTTAAAGTTTATAATTCAAACCCTAGAATGTTACCAAAATGAAGAAAAAATTAATTTTTAAGCATAAATAAGTAATACATAACAAAAAAAAAAAATAAAGAAAATTGTTAGATAAAAAACTACACTGTTAAAATAATAACTAGTAAAGAACTTAAATATTTTTAAAAAATTAAAGAATTTAAAATTTTTGCTATTTGTGATAAATAAAAATTAAAATCTAATAAATATGAACATAAAATATTAATTATTTTAAGAGAGAATATGGATAATTAGTCCATTAATTTTTAGATCCGAAAGTATTGAGGAAATAGTTAGCAAATGGGAAATAATATGGGTATTTCAGATAATAATAAATAATTACTTTTAAGATTTTTAAGACATTAAATATAGAATGTGATTAGCAATATATGGAGTGTAAACAACTTCACCATTATATATATATATATATATATATATATATATATATATATATATATATATGTTGTTGGTAGTTAGTATTAACGTTGTACTATTTTGATGAATGACAATCTCAATCTCAATGGAACGTATATAGTTTAGTAAATTGTGGATAGTAAATGATAATGATGGTTAATGATATTGGAAGGCTACCTACAACTTAGCTATTTATGACAACAATGGATGGAATTAGGTGACGTTAATGATCACCTTCGGCTTTAGCATGTCTAACACACTTTTCTCCTCCAAATCCAAACGTCTGTGCTTATCATGTTCGTATGTCTATTCATGCTATCTATACCAAGAGTTTTCAAATACATTACATTACAGAGTATGTCTTTTGTTGGCCCAAAGTCGTCGGCACTAGAGGTGAGCAAAAACCAACCGAATCGAGTTAGTTCAGTTCGGTTTAATTTAATTTTTTACAAAATTGATTTGTTCGGTTATAATTTTAAAAAAATTTAGTTTTTGGTTCATTTTTTAGATAAAAAACCAAATTAATCGAAATAATTAATAATTCAAATCAATTTGAATCGAATTAGATTTAAAATATATGTAATTTGATTGAAACAAACCAAACCACACTTTTATAAGTTTGGTTCAATTCGTTTTATAGACACATAAATTTCAATTAATTGGTTCAATTAATTCAATTTTTTCAAAAATTTTGGTTTAGTTCAATTTTAAATATAAAAAATTTGATTTATTAAATTTTGATAAAAAACCGAATCAACCATTTGCTTACTCCTAGTTAGCACTCTGCCTCAAACCCAATGCCAGAAGTAAGCTCAGCCCAATATCAATTCATACTTTTATTAATTTTTTTTAAATAAATGATTTTTATAGAGTTTTTTATAGATTTTTTTTCATGATTTTTTTGGAGCTTATAAATATATGAATAATTTTCAAAAATTTTATTTTCAAACGTCTTAAGAAATATTGAGAAAATGTAAAAGAAAATTTTTTGAATATTTTATTTATATTATCTAAAAAGACATTTAAAATCTTTAAAAGTTTATTACTTTTTAAAGTCAATACTTTTTTAATACTATTAACTTTTATCAATTTTATAAAAGTTGTAACTGAATACACTTAATTTTTATAAACTTTTTAAAAGTTTTTAATGAATATTCTGTAATTTTTATAAACTTTTTGAAGTCTTTGAAAATTTGAATTGAATGTCTCCACCCTCCTAATTTTTAAAGTTCATAAAAGTGCTTAATTCTCTAATCAATACACCTCCTGTTAAACAGTGAAATCTTGCTATTTGTTCAACGGATGATTGCTGAGCGACTCATTTGTTTTTGGGCAACCATTTCATAGTCCAGTGCTAATTCTTTGCAAATAGCATAACCTATACTAGGTCTGATGATGAAGTAGAAAGTTATTTTGAGCCTACTACTTCCTCTACTATACAGACTACAGAGGAGATTGTAACAAATAGGACAAATGCTCATTTACTCCAGTTTAAGTTTTAACTGTCTGGCAGAGGATTTATTTGTTAAATTTACCATCAGGATTTGATGTTTCCTAAATTATCAATTTGAGGCAGCTTGGGCATTGACAAATATTGTGTCTGGGGCATAGGAACACACGCGGGTTGTCATTAATCACGGTGCTATCCCTAAATTCGTCCAGCTTCTTGGCTCCCCAAATGATGATGTCTGAGAACAGGTTGACTTGAATGAATCTTATATATTCTCAAACTCTCTATTCTTTGCTGAAACACTTGTGATCCTTTTTTTCCTCTTCTATTGGCATTCTTACTAACAAAAAAAGCATGTAGTCTGGGCATTGGGTAACGTTGCTGGTGACTCTCATAGTTATAGGGATCTTGTTCTTAATCATGGTGCGTGAGGAACTATTCTCTGTTGATTTTATTTTTGGAACAACCTTGAATATGCATATGTGAATTTGTGCATCTCTAGCAAGTGCTTTACCACAATGTAGCAATGAAATCATATTTTGTAATCTAATGGTTTAGGTTAAGCCTGCATTGCCAGCACCTCAGCTTCTTATCTACTCAACTGATGATGAAGTGTTAAGTAATGCCCGCTGGGCACTTTCTTGTCTTTCTGATGGCACAAATGATAAAATTCAGGCTGTGATTGAGTACGCATTTGTCCACGACTTATGGAGTTTCTACTGTAAGACAGCATTTATGCATTTGATTTCGTGGAAAACGTTTTCTCTTATTGTTTGTCACATTAATAGACAACAACCTGAATATTTAAAACTATCTGCATGTGACGAAGTTAACTTATACCTTTCTTAACTTGAGTTATCTTTCTCTCAAACTATTTTAAGTGGTGTTATGTTAGAATTGAATTTGCATTTTCTGATGTAAAAACTGAAAAGTTAGAGAAGAGGATTGTCTAGGACTTCAGGTAATTCCATGTTGTTTGGATATATGGTTAGTTACTTTTGTTCTTTTTATGTGATGACATCCATTATGTTACAATTAAAATAACATCATGGATATTATTAACTTGTTCTTTTCAGTCATTCGTCAACAACAGTCCTTGTTCCTGCCTTTCAAACCGTAGGCAACATCGTTACATGTGATGATGCTTAGACTCAGGTATTCATTCTCTAAAACATTAATATTGGTATCTTTGCTTATCCTAATGAGACCAATGGAATATATCCATTGAAGTATCTGGAAACATATACTGCATTTGTGCCAGATTTCAGATAAAATATATTAATATCTCACATTTTTGCTTTCATCGTGAAGAAAATTAACTCCTGAAGTTACTTCCAGTGTGTAATTGACAACCAAAGGCTTCCTTGTCTCTACCAACTGCTTGCACAAAATTACAATAGAAGCATCAAGAAAGAAGCCCATTGGGCAACATCGAATATCACTACTGGTAATAGAAATCAAATACAGGTAATCTGCAAAAATTACCATATGTTTTATCACCCATTAAATTTCCTTGCCTTGTGTGCTACAATGCAATGCCTACCACAAGTATTTCATGCGTTAATTATGCATGGTAATCATAAGAACTTATTAGCAGTCATTTTTAGGCTGAAGTTAGTGAGAACTCTGGCTGATTTCATCTCACTCTCTCTCCACAAAAGGCTTTAGTTGATGCAAATATCATTGCTCCTCTTGTACACTTGCTACAATATGCTGAATTTGAAGTCAAGAAGGAGGCAACCTGGGCAATTTCAAATGCCACTTCTGGGGATCCCCTGAACAGATTCAGTATGTTTTTTCCTTTCTCTTCTGCCTTTTCTTGTTGACCTTTTCTTCTTCTTCTTGAAAACATATTCATTGATGCTGAGTCAATATCACTTAAAAGGCAGAGGAAGATGAACAATAAATATTGTTTCTTGAGACCAGTTGATTTGGTCTACCTATTCTAATTGATATTCAGAGTAATGTCTAAAGAGCAATGACCATCGTTCCCAAATATAAACTCAAGTGACTTTTTCTTGATAATTTCCCTTTACTTGGAATTGATTTTTAAGCAAAATAACCATATATAGGCATTCAATTGCTTGCGTTATCAAAATCTGTCCTTTCTAAAAGAAAATATCACGTAAACGGAATTAATAAATTCTGAGGCTAATAAAGAAACTAGGACCATTAGGTGAATATCAAAGTTCTATACCAACCACCAGCAGCCATACACAAGCTCGGCGATAAAACCTTGGAGAATTCCAATGGCTAGTTCCTCTCCCATGCTATGAAGTTTGGTCTGTTAGTCCAATTATAGACTATGCATGCTGTAACTTTAGTAGCTTCAGTTATTTCCCAACACGCAATGTGCTTAAGATCTGTGTTATTGACCAAACATACTCTATTCTGTCTCCCTCTCCATAATCAGATATATTGATTTGCTTGTGACGTTTGATTTTGGTTGTTTGGCCAGACACTTGGTGAGCGTAGGTTGCATTAAGTCACTCTGTGATCTTCTGATATGTCCTGATCCAAGAATTGTGACAATGTGCCTTGAGGACCTAGAGAATATTCTGAAGATTGGTAAGATTGACAAAGTGTCGCGCAATACTACAGTGCACAAATGATAGATGATTATGATGGAGTGGATAAAATCGACCATGAGATTTATGAAAAGGCAATGAAGATTGTGAAAAGGTATGGGATTGAAGAAGAAAATGAGGATCAGAACATCGTAGATAGCCATAATGGAGACATGAGCCTTGTCTTCCATCTGGAGGATTCAAATTTAAGGTAAAATAGTTGAAATATAAATTTTTTTTTTTTAAAGAACTCTTTTGGGGTCAGATCTTGTGTTTTCCCACTCCCCGTAATATCATCAATAGCATAATCATTTTGTGTTGCTTGAAACAGAATTCTACAGTTAAATGTTTTTAAGAAATAGCGGCGTTTTTAGCACGCATTTTATTTAAGTTGGAGAGCTTTAGGCTTAGAATATCTCTAAGGGCTAAACTGGATTGATTTGTAAACTTAGTGGTGCAATAAATATATATTAATTTCAACCTCAAATTAAGTTTCAGACGAGTATTTGTTATTTGTCAAATAATTGTATTAATAACATAATATTTGTCAAATGATAATGTAATTTGTTTTCATTTTATCATATAGCGACTAAATTATCAATTAGTCGCAAATTCGTGCATTGCATTATATGATTATAACAATAAATTTTTATATTTATTTTATTATTAATTAGTTAATTGAATAATTAATTATTATTTTATATAAATTATTATCAAATAAAATAAAATATTCAAAATCTATAATTATGTATGGAGATACTCATAATAAATGATTGTCTATTAATTCATATTTTCAACCTTATATGGTATAATTTTAATAAAAATAAATAAATTTAAAAGAAATAATTCTTAACTATTAACCAAACAAATAATATTAAATATTTCATAATCAAAAATAAAATTAATAGATAATTACAAACTATATATGTATATATAAGGTAATTATACTAAAAGATTGCTTATTTATTCATATTTTCAATTTTATGTGATATAATTTTTTTAAAAAAATTATTAAACTTAAATAAAGTAATTTATGATAATCTATTACACTATCATTTTCTTTTATATCTTCAAAATTTTGAACAACCAATGAAATTAATTTAAATTTTAACTTTCTAAACTTTCTATTTAGAATTTATTTTTTTTATGTTTTTCTTACTTCTTATTTAAAAATTTAGAATTTTTACTTTAAAATTTTTTAATTTTCTATTTAGAAAATTTTTTATATGATTTTAACTTCCTATTTACAAATTTTACTTTTTAAGTTTTCTAACTATTTATTTAAATTTTGTTGGTATGGTAATTAATTTTTATTATTTCCTATTTAAAAATTTTTGATATGATAATTTTTTTAATATAATGTAAAATAATGACAAATGGCTATATTATATATTGTTACTTAACAAATGACAAATAATGATTTAAAACTAACTCTAAAAACTGAAATTAATAATATATACTAATTAAGTATTTAGTTTCCCCAATTACCAAAAAAAATATAGAAAGTTTAACAATATAAAAAATTTGTATATTTATATATAATGTAGAAAATTTAATAATATAAAAAATTCTTCACTTTCCCGATCATCATATTTAATTTCTTATATAAAAATTAAAAATTCTAAAAAAGTAAAATTATTATTTTATTTTTTATCAAAAAATAATAATATTATTATTATTATATATAATTAATTCTGGTCACACAATACTTATCATTTGTCAAACAATTATATTAGCAACATAATATTTTTGACAAATGTCAATATAATATATTTTCATTTTGTCATATAATATGTAAATTTTTAATTAAGCATTTAGTTTTCACAAACTAACTAAAAAATAAAAAATTTAATAATATAAAAAAATTTCACATAAAGTTAATTTAAGAAATTTAACAATATATAAAATTATTCACATTCATAATTAACATATTTGATTTCTCATAATAAAAAAATAAAAATTCTTAAAAGAAAAATAAGGCAATGATTTTTTATTTTTTATAAAAAATTATATTATTATATATAATTAATTTTGAGTTCAAGTTCACTTTTAAATGAATTTTTTTTTATCATTTATTAAGTAATTATATTAGTAACACAACTTTTTTGACAAAAGATAATATAATATATTTTTATTTTATCATTTGACAAGTAAACTATTAATTGAACATTTAATTTCCTTAATTAACCAAAAATATAAACAATTCTTCATATAAAAATAATTTAAACAAATAAATAATTTCATACATTTATATATAATATAGAAAATTTTATAATATGAAAATTTGTTCACATTCATAATCATCATATTTAATTTTTAATATTATAAAGAAAAATTAAACATTAAAAAAGTAAAATTACAAATTTGTTAATTTTTACCAAAAACTTATAATAATTTTTATAAAATAATAAAAATTTTTAATTACTATGTATATATTAAATTTCTAGTTAATTAATTAACAAACTAAAAATTTGAATTTATGTAAATTTTACTATTATAATTATAATGCAAAACTCAAATGATTTTATTCTAGCATTGAGCTCAAGATCTTATGGTTCACGAAGCAACCCATAAAGGATTTTCTTTTAAAAACAAATGAATAAATTCAAGGACAATTGCTTGATTACTTCTAGAAGGATTTACCACTTCGGAAAAATATAACTCCTCTTTAAAAAAAAAATAAAATGATGGATCCACCCGAACGTGTCATCATGATCGTAAGCAGTGGATAGATTCTTTCGTGATGCCACACGGAATCATTCCTTTCTGTCATTCAACGAGACATATAGGAGCGAGCCCCATAAATTCTTCTCGTTTCTGTGGTCTTCCATTTCAAGTTCAATTTCACCTCCAATTCTTGTAAAACTCGCACACATGTCAACACACAATAAACCCAAAAAACGAAAAAAAAAAAAAAAAGAAAAAGAAAACGCATCAGTGAACTGAATCAGGCGCATAAAAATAAAATGATTTGCATTTTAATGATGATGATGAAGATGATGACATCATTGCTCAGATTTGCATTGCAAAACACAGGCAATCCTCCAACGACCTTCCACTTGCCACCCAGCCTTTAGGTCATTTTTGGAAATTTACAATTTCAGTTATATGCAAATGGTCCGATTTCCAGTACTACCCCACTGCTCAGGAAAAGTTTCAAGTCACTGCCTTTCTTTCTTTCTTTATTGTTATTCCTTTTTATTTTAATGTATATTAATTGTTTATACCAACCTCAGTCCCCCCTTTGATCAACTGTAGGTAAGGGCAAGTATTGGCTTCGGATCCTCACCTTGCTTCATCCATTCAGGGGGGCCAAAACTATTCAATTACTGTGCCCAAAAAGTAAATAGTTTCCATTTCAACGATAAATTCTAAATTACTAATTAATTGATGTGCGTCTTATAGTACGATAGGATCCCTCCACCTCCCAAGAATGGAAGAGAACCACCCACAATATAATTTAATTTCTTTATCTAACCATTTGATATCAGAACCAAAATTCATCATCATCACCTCAATTCTCCAGACAATCAATCTAATTTAATAACCCTTTCAATAAATTATCGAATCGACAGAAAGCACATACACTCATCCTTTGGCCAGTATTATATAAAATGATATTTCACCAACCATTCCACAAAGTAAAAAGGGCATCAACTAAGAATGCCTGCAATGGATCTAAACACTTGAGAATTCAAATGTCTAGAGCTTAGCTAACGATCATAACTTGCAGAAAATAGTCTACACCAACTGTTTTAAATAGTTATTTAAACCCCCCACAAAACTATGCATTACCGAATCAAAATATAATCCTAATAGTACTGCAATTTAACGATACAAGATTTAAAAACATAATCCAAAAGCATCCTATCCTTTCTACAAAGATGAGATGGTTTAAGAGAGAGGGATAGAGAGATTGACCTATATGTTAATAATGGTCAGTCCTCAAACCAAGAAGAGTCCCATCCCCCTATCGCTTGGAGGGTCTCTCATCATCCTCATCACCACCATCATCATCATCCGAATCATCTTTATCTGATCTCTTCCTCTTTGGTGGAGCCTCAACCTTCCCAGAACCCTCATCTTCATCTTCATCATCCTCTTCAACATCTTCATCCTCACCATTCTCTTCAGGCTCAAAATCGCAAGCATCCTCCTCATCTTCAGCACGGGCTACCGGTCGAACAAGGTAGTCTGTTCCCATATCCTGCTACAGAACAGTACATTAATTCATAAAATTGACAACAGCCGAACAGAGACCACCCCCCACCCCCCAAAAAAAAAAAAAAAAACATTGGGATAAGTAGCACCACCAAATTAATAAAAGGATAATAGCGGTACTGTGGATCATGCAAAAACCACTGTCGACGTATAATATTAGTTAACAGCAAATAAAAAATTATCTTCAATGAATACTAAAAAAAAAAAAAAAATCTTTGGGTGAAGGATTTTCGTAATATAGGCGGTCAATAAAATGCATGGTGTTGGAACAAAAGATATTAACTATCGAGGTTAACTAATATCATTGTAGATGAAGATTGAAGGCATAAACACAACTGAATAACAAAAATATACAAATGCAAACGCGAAAAGAAACACTCCATTTTGGCAATCTAGATAAAAGCATAAATGCCCGAGCGACTTAATCATACGGACAGAGAAGCAAGTCAAAAGCATGAACTTACAGCCATGACAACTACAAACTATTTCTCCAAATTACACATACATGATACATATCCGCGACAAAACAAAAAAACCCTAAATTCTGTAAAGGCTGCTGAACAAAAAAAACCAAAAAAAAAAAAAAAAAAAAAAAAAAAAAAGGAAAAATAATTTTAAAAAATAAAACTGCAAAAATATAAATTTTTTTTTTTAAAAAAGAAGCAAAATTAAGCTCCCCATCTTCCTACGACTTTCATATACAGGATTTTGTCACATATTTTGGCTAAGAAAACAGTTATCCATGTATGAAATTCAAAAATTGATCACAAATAAACAGTGAGCAATCTCGATCTGCATAGACTACCGCCATACAACTCTTCTAAGAAGGAAAAAAGAAAATTCCACTTTAAAAAAGGAAAATAACAAAACAAGCAAACAGATCTAAGCATAAAAATAGAAAATAGAAAATCCTTTATTCCTTCCCTATGAACAGAGAAAAACTAAGCGGAACATAACTAACATAAGAAATCAAGCTTGTTTTTGCAGTTTATTTCAACACACCACAGAAACGAATACAAAAATTCCAGATCTGAACATACAAGAGCCTGATTTCAACATAAAACTACTAATAACAAGCTAATGACATAATTTGCAGAAAAAAAGTTGGACTTATTATCAGTATATGAATAATTAATTATATACGAACAAGGTACATGTGTATTTTACCTCTTCTTCAGCGTCTTCATCATCCTCGTCGTTTTCCTCATCGTCATCGTCATCGTCGTCGTCGTCGTCGTCGTCATCGCCACCCTCATCATCCTCGTCACCCTCGTCGTCATCTTCGTCCTCGTCATCATCCGCCGATTGCGCTGGTGGTCCACCAGAGGAGTGTAAGACCTGCGCCTCATCATCGTCTTCGTCCTGCTCGTCTCCCTCGTCGTCATCATCATCATCGTCGTCATCTCCATCATTTTCCTCTTCCTCTTCGGCTTCTACGCCTTCCTTCGTTTCAGTCTCGTCGTCCGTTTCTTCTTCCCCATTGAAAACTCCAATTTCCTTCTCCTCTTCGAAAATTTCTCCTTCTGCCTCCATGATTTTCACGTTCAAAGGTTAAAAAACCACGAGGAAGAGTATACAAACTTTCTCGAGAAAAAAAACTTTTCCCAGGAAAACAAAATCAAAATTAGAAATTGGAGACGAGAAAGAGGGGAAGAGAGGAGCTTGTTCGTTCGTTGTACCAGTAGCTCTGCAAGTTGATCTGAGCCGTTGAAACGTGGATACACGCGGATTGATGATGTGGAATAAGATCGGACGGTTGAGGATAGAGAATATGTTTTTTAGAAGAGATAGGATCTTGCGGCGCATCAATACTCGTTTTCTCGAGTCAGCTTGTTGTCACGTGCAAGAAAGCAGTTGGGGATATCTAGGGTTAGGGGCTCTTTAATTCTAGAGAACTCCTCCAGTGGGCTACGGGGAGGCCCGCTATTGTTTATCATTGAGATGGGCAAACCCAAGACCCGGACTAATTCACTTGATGTGCTCCATTAATATTTTGATTATGCTTCCTATTGGGCTCCAACATGTTCCCTTACTTTTTTTATTTGGGTAACTTAAACCCTTCAAAATCTGATTTTATAGATATATTTTTGCTCATTGTTCAATTAGTATCCAACCGTCTAATCATTGAGAAATCATCTTTTATTCATTTAATTTCATTGAAAACAAGTAACTATATTCAAGTCTATTTCTTCTTTTAGATCATATTATAAAGTGTGCGCTTTTTATACGCATAGGGCGGGGGCTCATCATTTCTTAGGGTTATAGGAGCATTCTAAGAGTTAGGTCTTTGCTGAGTGAGGAGAATATTAAGCATATTAATAATGGCAGAAACACTGTTATCTGGGATCAGCGATGTATTCCCGCACTTGCTGGGTTTAAATTCTATTCTGTCAAGCCCCCCTAGCATGCAGGTTTAAGGTTCAGTGATATTATTACTAATGGAAAATGGAATGGTGATAAAATTCTAGATCACATCACTCCTCAAAAACTAAAAGCTATTCAGACCACTCCTCTAGGCATCTACACTTTGCAAGATAGTTAGGTGTAGAAGTTTAATAAGTTTGGTAAATACACAGTAAAATTAGCGTATGTTTTGCTTAGATGGTTAATAGCTGAAGTGGTTCTGAAATATCTCACTCTTACTAAAGTTGAAGATTTTTGTGCAGAGAGACCCATCACGAATAAGCTCCCTGTTAGGAGTGTTTGAAGGAGCAGAGGTTTAAATGTCCCTGATTTCTGTCCATTTTGTTTTCAAATGACTGATACCATTGCACATATTTTATTCCATTTTGTTTTCAAATGTTCCTGATTTCTCTCCAGACTCAAATGCTGAGTATATGTTGATAGATTGGCTTATTAATGTTAGAAATCTTTGGAATAAAGAGGACCACCCGTCTGTGTTTCTAAGAATATTCTTCTTAATGTGGTGCATCTGGAAGACCAGAATGATTATATTTTCTCCAATGTGGCCTGCAATCCTGTTTTGGTTGCTAAGTAGGGTGGCAAGCTGAATTTTTAGATTCAAAACCAAAATTGCAAATTGACTATAATTTGTCCATGCCTAGTGATTAGAGAAACAACTTGGCTAGAGAGATATTTAATGTGCATGCTTTTAACATTCTTGTTGCAGCATATTCCAGGACAACCTCCTCTAAATATGCTTTAGTAGCTCCAGTCAGAGATAGCAATGACAAGCTTCTGGATGGTATTTCATGCTACAGACTCCTGCCTTCCCGCGATAGTGCTGAAGTTATGGCAGTGGTCTCGGGGATTCAGCTGGCTACTGAGATGGGCATAAAAAAAATTTTATTTATTTATTTTTTTTTGTCAAAACAAACTCATTATTGATATGTTTGCTGGTTATTGAATGATATTCAATTGGGTTTGGTAGGTTATTTGCATCAAGCAAGAGAGAGAATCCCATTATTTGAGTCTGTATTCGTCAACTTTATTCCGAGGAGAGATAATAAACCAATCAATTGGGTGGCTAAAAATATGGTCAAGGGGAGTCTTCCTTTTACTTGGATGTCTTGCCTTCCCCCTACGCTAGAAACTGTAGTTTCTAATATATTTCTTTTTTTTTTTAGCCAAAAAAAAAGAATCATTAATATGTTTAATATTGTTTGTCACATAGAATTTTTCAAATCTATAAAATTTCTATTACTTGAATATGTTTTCTTATTATATTTTATAATAGTTGTGGCTGAATTATTAATAGTTTAATTTTGATTATCATGCAAGATTTTGCTAATTCATAAGATTTTTATTATTTGAATTTTTTTGTTATTTTTTTTTATGATTATAGGTGAATTATTAATAGATTTAATTTTGATTATCATAGAGGATTTTTCTAATCTACAAGATTTTTATTGTTTGAATATATTTTTTTAATTATACTTTTATTATTTGAATTTCATAATAAAAATAAAATCGTGCAAAACACGAATAACAACTAGTTTAACGTAATTCATTAGCTAAGATCTCTATTTGTAAAATTGAATTATTAAATCTCTAAGATTAACAACATAGTTAGCATTGCTATTATAAAATTTTGATTTTATTTACTAAGTTATTAAATTGTAAGTTTTTAAAAATATTTTTCATTTATTCATAAAAGTAGTTTAATTACATAATTAACTTAATTCAATAGTTTCAATAAAATTACTTAATCCTATATTTTTTAAAAAATAATTTTTTTCATAAAATTCATATTAAAAATTTATAATCAATTAACAAAGTAATATTTATTCTTATTTTTATCACAAAATTAACTATAAGTAATAAAAATGCCAAACATGCTTTATATCTCATCCACAAAATGATATTTTCATTGAATTTACATTAAATAGCAATGAAAATACGAAATTACATTACACATTATTTGAGAAGCAAGGAAAAGCTACGAAACTAAGATAAAGTATAGCAAGTGGAAGAATGAATCAAGTTTTTTCCTAGTTGAAAAAAAGTGGGGAAAATTGTCAATCAATCAAATATAATCACTTGGTCATTCCTCTTTCTTTTTTTTCTTTTTTATTTTTTGAGCAAAAGACTAGAAAAAAAGAATTTTGTAGATTAGCAAGTATGGAATTTACATAGTAACTTTCTAAATTATTATTAATTAATATTAGATATTTAGTAAAATTATTATTATCTTAAACACATATTATGAATATAGATATAAATTTTAAAAAATAAATTAATAAATATAACTTAAGGACATATTTATTCTTTTATTTATAAAAGTAATATCAATTGAGGAAAATTTTAGAAAACATATTTTTTTTAATTGAAATTTTGAAATATAATGGATATATTAACCAAATATTGTTCATTTTTTCTCTGTCTCTCTCTTTTATAGAGTCGCCATCGTCAGTCAGAAAGGTCTTGTATCCTGCGTGGTCATCTCCAAGTTCAACATCATCTTCTTCTTTGTTAACGAAATCCTTCTTCCTCTCTTTTGTTGTTAAATGATATATTTGAAAAAAAAATATTTTTGAAATTGTGCTAATTGATTAGTTAATTTTTTATTCAATTAATCAACCCAAATCAATAATTTAAAAATATAAATTATAAAATCATTAAAATAATTTTAACAAGACTATAAAAAATATATATATTAATAATATTTAAAAATAACAAATAATTTAATACAACTCAATTAAATATAATCAAATTATTAATTTTGTTGGTTGAACGAACCGCTAAATCTAAAGATACTGAGAATTGAGAAAAACTAGGTAAAAGAAAAAAAAAAGAGAGGTAATATATGCTTGAATGTCAAGGATAATTTAAGAAATAAATAAATTTTGTGACTTTAGTTTATTTGTTACAGCTGATTGACAGTAAAATTACCAAAATTTCAATAGAAGGATTATATTATTGACAGAATTAAATTTTAAAGACTTGATATTTTGATTTTTTAAAATACAAATTTTAATTAGTGAATTACATCCAACCTCAAGAAGCTTATAGCAATCGACCTTTTTATTTTGAAGAATCTCTTGCGTCTTCCTTGATCAATCAACTAGGATCCATATCTATATCAAAAATATTCGGAACCATGCAGTACCTAATCATTTTATTATTTTATAATTTTTAAAATGTAAAAAAACATATATTCCTTTTTCTTTGTTAGAATTATATTTTTTCTACACTTATATCTGGGCTAAGCTAAAGGGGACCTAAGGTAGCTTTGGCCGTTCAAAGCAAAAAAAATTTTCATATATAATATAGGTGTATAAAAAAAATTATTAATTCTTTTTAAAAAATAGTTTATATATTTTCCAATCTATATGTAAAATTATTAATCTCCATTAAAAAATATTTATTTATTACAATTTTGAATGAAAAATATTATAAATACTAATTTTTATAATATTAATAGTTTCATTTTTGCCCCTCAAATGCAATAATTTTGATTTTGTCACTGCCTCATATATAACCCTTTTCTTATTTTATTGATTTGTTTTAGTATAATCATTATTGATAAGTCTTATCATTCCAAAATAACAATTACCAATATAAAATTATGTGATTTATTAATGGCACATATGATAATGGTTCTGAAAGCATATAAATCATTAAGAATTAAAATAAAAATAAATAATAATAATAATTCTGCTAAAAAATAAATAAATAATAATATTTTATATAATTTATCTTTTTAATAAATAAGATATACAGTTGCTATTATTCATAATAATATCAGTTAGGATAATATTAACAAGTGCATCCGGTGTACTTGTTAAGGATTATTAATTAAGATGCTATTTATATTTCATTAATTATTGTTGTTATTGAAAACTCAACTCATTGACTACATTTTTTATTTTTTATTTTTAAAATATTGTTATATGAAATAATTAAATTTATATTAAATCTATCATTTAATATATTTTATATTATATTTAATATAAATTTTTATTATGTTTTTATTATATTATACTTTTTAAATATATTATATTTTATATTAAAACATATATTATATTTTTATTTTAAAATATTTTTATATTTAAATTTATATCATGTTTTTAAAATAATATTTTATATTAACAATTTAATATTATGTTTTATATTTATTATAAAAATTTAAAATTTAAAATTTTTATATTTAATATTATATTTTGTTATATTATTTATCTATACTAAATTTATTATACTTTTATTTTAAATAATAATTCATTTTATTTAAGTAGTATAATTTTTATGTTGCTAACATTTATTAGCATGAGAAAAAAATAAAACCAATTCTATTTAATGATAAGATGTGTTTTATTAATTTGAAGATTGGTGTAGCTAATTTAATAGGTATTACATATGGCTTCACAATTGCCCTCGGGGCACTTGATAACGGGACCCGTCAATTATAATTAATAAAAATATCTAATTGTCTTCTCCTTTCACTTTTTTTTTCAAATTTTTTATTTTATTCATTTTTTTAGCTGATGATAGCCTATAAATTTATTATTTTCTTTACTATTTCACCTATTTTCATTGCAATAAATATAAATCTAACATTTATTTTTATACATTTTATAATTTTAGTTGTTTCTTTTGTAATTTTGATGAAAAGTTTTAAGTTTTTCTTTCATAAAAGTGTGATTTATTTTATATAAAGTCATTATCAATCCTTTATTATATTGATTTACAATATTATTGAAACAATTAATTTTTTTTTATAGTAATTTAACTGAACTCATTTAAAAATAAAAATGTTAAGCGTGTTATTATTGCTATTGAGTGAAACATATTTTCTGTTATTATGTTAAGTTCAATACTCTATCAATAATGTCTTGTTCCTATAAAACAAAATCATCACTTTTTGAATCAGATTTAACATATTTGGTGTCAATATAATTGATTATAAATTTTAAACTTTTAATTTTTATATGTATAAGCAATTTTATATTTCATATTTCATAAATGAAAATTATTCTCTTACATTTCAAAAAAAAAATTATAACTAATAAATTAAAAAATAATACATAAGCTTATTAACTAATCATATTCAAGAAATTACATTTTCATATATAAGTTTGGCGACATATCATTAATTTATATATTATTACTTTATACAACTTATAATAAATAAAATAATTTGTTGTTTTTATTTTTTTTTAGATATAACTAGACTTACCACTTTAATTTCTATAGTCAACAACTATCTAATTACAATAGATAAAATTTTCATATTATAAGAATCGGTCTCTCTTATTTTCAAGTCTCTCGTATTAATGAACAATGTCAAATAACTCTACTTGCAATGCTTTTATTTACAAAGTTAATCTATTTTAATACTACTTTATAAGAATCTAAACTCCATTGAAATAACTATATATAATAAAAATGTTAAACTACATAGAAAAAAATTTTCCTATATATTTGAAGAATATTTATCTTAAATAAATTAAAAAAATATTTTTCATATCTCATTAGAGATTTAAATAATAAAATATTATCTTGACTCAAAATTTTTAAATCATCTATACCTCAAATATTAAATATTTTTCATATTTATCGAATTTATGTGATTGAGTTTGAAACTTTTAAATCCTTAATTTTTAAGTCATATATATATATATATATATATATATATATATATATATATATATATATATATATATATATATCTGTTATATTAGAAAAAATTATTTATGAAAAATAAACTTTTTTTGTTATTTATATAGCTCGAGCTCG
>CATIWR010209849.1:0-21113 GCA_949677035.1 Omphalea diandra | reverse complement strand
GTTATAATTCTATTTCAACTATTTATTTTTGTACTTCTAAAAATGATATATAAACATTAAAATATTAGTATTATGTTATGAAAAATTTTATGAAGCTTATACATTGACATGTTGAAAGGCACCTTCTCCAATATATCCATTGATGATGTTAATAAAAAGTTGGAGATAGAATTTCGATATTGGTTTGAGTCATATGTGAGTATACCCTAACTAATAATACAATAGTAAATTTTATAAGAGTAATTACTCGATAACTAATGTACATAATTAGTTGTTTTTTTTTTTTAGGCAAATGATCCAACAATGGAATCACAAATTAATTTATTGTAGATCTTGCAAAAGGTCCATTACGCGGTGTGACTATGCATCCTATTTACTTTGTGAATGGTCATAAGTTTCACATTGAAAAATATGGTTTCAATAGGGCATCAATCAATAATGGAGTATGTATTAAGGGTTCAAACTACAATGAAAATGCATATAACTATTATGATTAACTAATCAAGGTGTTGTAGTTGAAGTATTTTGCACCGTTGATCAAAAGAACTGTTTTATTAAAATGTGAATTGTTTGATCCGATGCCTAATGTTGAAATGAAAGTGTATGAAAATTACAATCTTGTTGAAATCAACCATAAGCACAAGTTTAACAAATACAAACATTTTATATTAGTGATGCAAACTTGTCAAGTGAATTATCATCTTTATCCCAGTTTATGATAGAATAAAGTTGATTGGTGGGTAGTATTTAAAATTAAAGCTCGATCATTTGTTGAAATAAAGGATGAATATGTTATTTGGACATCGTGTCAAGCTCTATTTTAAAAGGATATGGAATAAAATTTGCCTCTTATAGAAATTACAGATGACGAGCCACTAGGAATTTTAAATGATCAGCGTGTACCGTTTATCAAATTAAATGAAGACGAAGACATTCAGTTTGATGATGAAACAGAGCTACAATCAGAATCTAAATCATTAGAAGATATAATTTCTGAAGGTGATATAGAGTATGACAATTCAAAATAAGCCAGAAATTTTAGTGTATTTAATTTTTAAGTATGTTAATGCACAAATTTAATATGTACATATTATGTTAGACACATAATTTTATATGTACATTCTAGACACATAATTTTCTATCTACATTTGGATGACACGTCATATACATAGTGATTCAGGTACACCATCCTAAGGTGATACGCTAGGTAGAGGAAGTACTCGTGATCGCAGTCTGCCCATGCCACCACTTCCACCATCCAACACATTAGATTCGACGCCTGGACTTCCCTTGACGCCAACTCTGCCTATAGGTTTGACTTATCCTTCATATCCATCCCCTACTCCATCTGCTACCCATGATCCTACTTCAGCTCCATCTACACCATTGACATCGATAGATTAGGATGAGGCATATACAGTTTCATATGCTTGAGCTGTAACCTCATATTTCTTTACAATATGAGAGGTATGTAATAATTATTTTTTATATTTTCTATTTATTTTCTTATTTTTTATCATATTAATTGCAACACTAATTAATTTTTATTTTCAATTTTATGCAGTTTGTATTCGTCTGATAGATGCTCCTGTGCATGCCAGAAGATCCTTAAAAAGAAGACTTATCATGATGGCTATACCTGAAAGAAGGTCCCATAGTCTATGAAGACCTTCTACTAGGAGGAGTTCAAGGTAAGTAATATTTATAATTCTAAGTTAAATATTTAAAATATAAGTTTTATTTATTACCTAATTTTTTTTATGTTTATTGTTCGTATAGAAGCAGTTTCAGTAGGATCAGGTGATAGATGCCTTCGTCCAGACAACCTTCTTTAAGAAGGTTGTTTTAAGGTACAAGGACATGCTTAATGATTTGAAGCATAAGGGCAAAGAGATTTGGGTGTCTGATGAGGCATGGGACAATTAGCAGACTTAGTGGAGTTCTTTGCATGCTTATGTTGTGTCTCTCTAGGCCAGCATAAACAGATGAACTGGGATAAAAGGTCCTAGCTTAGGTCCATCTAGGCACATAGGAGATCTGTCCCCTATTCTGAGCACGCCAGATGACTGGTAAAAAAATATTTTACATTTATGAATTACTATTTATTTTATCAAATTAAAGTTTTTATTTTAATTTCTCCTTCTCATTACCTTCATAATAGATTCGAGAACTAAGACGAAAACTCCATCCCATTAATGTCTTCGTGTATACACACACGAAACAACATGACATAAGGATCTTCGTTAATGCATAGTCCAAGGCAGTTAATATAAGTCATAATTTCCTTATTTTATATTTTATTTTTTCATTAATTAATATTTATGTATCTCATACTTTACAAAATACAGGATAGTATTCTTGAACATCGTGTGTAGCTGTTGCAGCCACCTCCAAGATCTAATGAGTCTCATCAGGTCAACAGGCATGAGGTTTTCCTATTGGCAGTGGGGCACCAGGTAAAGGGTCGGATCTACGGTATAGGTGATTAGGCCCCTTATTTTTGTGGTGAGTCCTCGGATGCCTGCTTTTCTTTAACTCCACAGCCTTCTATCGAGGACTTACAATAAGAGGTCAAAAGGTGAGTAGGTGAGAGGATCACAGCGTATCACGCACACGTCCACTTTATCGATTCATAGACGCGAGCTGTGGAGGATTTGTTGTGTCAATGGGAGAATGTTTAGAGAACATGTGACACTAATCAGTAGTCTCACTCTTATACTTTGAATGATGTATTTGAATGATAAAAAAATAATATAAAACCTTGAGAAGTTCTAACATTTATATTTTAGTGTTTTTATATCCTATGAATATATCTGACACATGGCTAAGGGGGATAATGAATGTAATGAGTATTATACGGGCATTAAAATATCACATTAGTTGTTAGAAAAAGACTCTAGCTTGAGTAAAGCTCTCTGGACCTCTCAATAGGCATTGTTAATATTCCCAGCAAGCATTGATCATACTTCAACAAGCGTTGAAAAATACGCAATGAGCATTGAACAAATATTACATATGTCTAAATTGTTTTAGAACATCCAACAGGCATTGAGAAACTTGCTTTGAGTGTTGGAGAAGTGATCCAATTCAAGTTGTGTTGAAACTCATAATGACCGTTATGGTTTCGTAATGGGCGTTGATCAAGATCTAGCAACAAACATTGCATATTCATAATAAGTGTTAGAAAAATGATAAACTTTGAGCCCTACCCTTGGACCTCCAACAAACATTATCTTTTGGACAAGTGTTAGAAAGTGTTATAGATTGAGCTATATCTTTTGGACTCTCCAACGGGGCACACTCAAAGCTCAACAAGCATTGAAGGTATATCCAAAAGGTATTGCAAATATCATAACAATCGTTGAAGAATTTTTGAAGTGTTTGAAAAATAAAGCATAAAGTTTATACTTTCTGAAAACTCAACAACAGGCATTCATATTACTCCAATGGGCATTGAGGTTAAAGCCAACAACCATGGAAGGATGAACAACAAGTGTTGGAGCTATCTGTTATAAGTTCAACAAGCATTATTTAGATTTAATGGGCGTTGTCACATCTAACGGTTAATTTTACAGAAAAGCTATTAGACTAAATATCAATTATTCCAATGGCTAGTTTGTAGTTTTAGCTATATAAGGAACATTTCTGAAGACTAAAAAAAGGTTAAAAACTTTGGAGAACATTTGTAATCAACTAGAGAACACATAACAAGCTATTTCTGCAAACTTTTTGGTGTTGCTTTAATTTGGGTAGAGTGAGAATTGTTTTGTAACTCTTTGAGAGTGGGTTTTCTTGAGTATTAAAAGTGTGATTGTTGCCTATTTTGAGAGGTATTGATATTGTGTGGATCTATCCTTACTAATGGTTAAAAGGTTGGTATTGTACCTAGAAAAATACTAAGGGTTGGATTAACTCTCTTCTTCCTTGTTAAAAGAGAGTAATTGTAAAGATTGTCCTTGAACTTAGAAAGGGGAAGGTTCTTCTTTAGTCTGGAAAATGGAAGGTTTTTCTTGAGCCTAGAAAAAGAATAGAAAAGACCTAAGTGAAAGCTTAGGGAGTAGAGTAAGCACATTATCAAACCATTATAAATTTTTGTATTGATTTATGTTTGTTGCTTTCGCATTAGTTATTTGTGTTTTTATTTCCAACCTAATTCATCCCCTTCTTGAGTTGCCTCATCTGCATCCAAGCTAATAGATTGGCTGCACATCGTGTCTCAGTAGATTGAAATACCTCTTCCCTCTCATTTACAGAAGCCTATGCCACCCGTCCCACCTCCTCAGCAATCGACTACTGTTATTACTGCTCACCCTACTTCTACAACTGTTGTTCCTCCTACATATGATCCTAATGTCTCTGATGTCGCTGATGATTTTTTCATTGATCTGGATGATATAACAGTTGATTAGTTTTATAATTTTATTTGTATCAAACATTGACATTTTTGTGTGTCTGTGTACGTTTCTTTTTTCGTTATATTTTTCTTATTATTTGAAATTTTGTTAATTCTTTTATAAAATTATAAAATTAATATTAAAAATATTAATATTAATATTAATATAAATATAATAAAATAGTGTAAAATATTATAATATTTAAAAAAAACCCCTGAAAAGTTACCAGCAGATTAAAAAAAATACTGACGGATCACCGACAACGTTTTTTAAAATTATAATACACAGGTTTAATTCACCGACGTATTACCGATGGAGCTGTTAGCATAAATTTTTGTCAGTAATTTAATCAGATTTTTGTGTTTAATTATTGACCAATATTTCGTCGGTAAATCATCATTAAGTTTTTTAATGGATTAGTATTTTTGTCAATATTACTGACCAATACTTCATCAACAAAAGTTTACAGTTGGTGTTTTGTTAGTAAACTTCGATTACTAACGGAATCAAAAGCTTTATTGATAGAAAGTTTCGTCGGTGAATTATATATTTCTTGTAGTGTTAGTTTGTTCAAGTAACATATTCAATTGTATATATGAATGTTTTCTTATTGTAATCTATTAGCCATATGAAGATATAACAAGTAGCAAATGTATACAATGAAAGGCAAGGATTTTTGAAATTAACGCACTTAATTTCATTCAAAAAGTTGCATAACAACAGAGTGATACAACAAAAAAAATCCCTAAACAAGCTGCTAATATAACATATTTGTAGTAAGAGTTAATGGTACATCAAAGAAATTGCCAATCTACCTATTTCATTCAATATTCATGAACATCACAAAAATCTGCATTGTAAGGCATAACCAATAATGCCACAAGCAGTAAACGAAACACCAATAATCACCATTCTCCTTCCCAACTCAATCCCTTCATTAATTTCAGCTCTCAAAGCTACATTATTAGCCTTTAATACTTCATTCTACGTCATTAAGTTCTCATTCGTTACATAGTATCCTTTCATTTGTTGTAAAGCACATGAACTAATGATTTGTACTTCTCTAGCTTGTATCAAAGCTTTATTTCTTTCTTCTCTCAAATTAGACACATTATTCCTTAACTCATCCATATGGTGCAATTGATAATCAGTTAATTCCATATCGTACCACATGTGAAAATCACACATTTGATTCTTTATAATAATACAATGAACATTAGACAAAAATCCCAAGCCAAATACATAGTTTATGGAACCTACGTCACAAAAGAAAAAAAAATCTCAATGATTTCATTTATACAAGAAATATAAAAGAAAAGGAAAATGTAAAAAGGAATAATATTACATTTTCCTTAGGGCAAGTATAAAACCGCCTCTCTGGGTTTGAATCATCCTTAAATGTTTTAATGCGAGTTGGATAACCACATTTACAAATTGGAGTTCTTTCAACTTTCATTTCTTCTTGCTAGTGAGTGCAAAGTGATTAACAAAGAAGAACCATGACGAAGAACTCTAACTACTAATAGAGAAAAACCATATGAAGAATACTAACTGCTAACAGAGAAGAATCAGACCCATTTATACCTAAATTCATCATGAACTAATTATTTTAGACATCTTAAAGCTGATGTGGAGAATATCCCACTCATCTAAAGCCACCTAGAATATCATTTAATGACAACATTTGCCATTTACATGCACTATTAAATAACGGTCTAATATCAACCAAAATAAAATTTTAGGAGTTCAATGCCAACAAATAAATGTGCAGGGGGCGAAAGTGCAAAACTACCAAAGTGCCAAAAAAAAACAAACAATATCATCATCATCTTCTTCTCTTTATATATTCTACCCATTTTTTTCGTCTAAACTTCATTAAATCTTTCTATTTTCTCTTCATAAAATATGCTCACCTCTCTATTATAATTACCACCATCAAAGCTTTATTAGCGAAAGTAAGGAAAACAACACAATCAATCAAGAAAATTATGGATAAATTCCTCAACATTAATATCTATATTATTTTTAAAGAGACTTAATTAAACTTATTCAATTAAACTCTTTTTTCATGCTGAAATTTTTGTGTTTTTACTTTATTGAGCCACTTAAAATTTTTAGAAAATTTTGGTTTTAATTTTTTCAATTTGGATTATAGTTCTATTTTCTTATGGTTGTAGGTATTCTATTGTTATACAAATATTTGTAAGACTATTTAAACATTTATTCAATAATATTTTTTATTTTAATCTTTCAAATTTTAGTGTTAATTATTTTTTGAATAATAATTATTTGTAAACATTACATGTTTTGTCGCAAAAAAAATCACCTCAACCAATGTCTAGAAAATGACATCATGTTTTCATTTTTTTCTATTTTCTAATGCCCAAAATATAAAAAGAACAAGTATAAAAGTACATATTTTAAATCTTGAGAGTTAATTTATATTAAAATAATATCATGTGATATGTATCGTAAACCACATAAGTGATAAAATACATAATACCATTTGAATCATATAACATGATATGATGATGTGATGTAATATGTCAGTTAATGAGATTCATTTTGACACACCAATTAAGACATCGTATACTTTAAAAATAAAAATATAAAAAGGTATAATATGATTTAATATTTTTATTTGATCTCTGACGTTTTAATTTATATCAATAAATTATCCTATATTATGCATCATAATTAGATGAGTAGTAAATCAACTAAAATTGTTTGTGATGTTGATGTATTGATTTGTTACATCACGCCATTATCTCATGTTAATGTTGTAAATGACATTATATCTTTTGTCACTATACAATTAATTATATAAGTATTATTTTAATATAAACTAAATCTCAAAACATAAATGAAAAAAATACTAACATACGAGATATTTTTTCATAGTTTTTTCAAAAAAAAAAAAATCTTTAACAACAATCTCAATGGACTTTTTTGTCCAACAAAATCCAAATCAATTAATAAACACAAATCACACTAAAAAAAATGATATGAGATTATGTAAAACCGTTGAGTTTGAAATACGGTAAAAAGAGTTTTTCTTCCTCATAATCATTAGTAACATAAAATAAAAAAAAAAAAAAAACTTGTTTTTTTGTCAATCTCTTTGGCCTTTGTCTTGACTCCTTTGTTATTGCCAATTGAATGAAGATATTGAGATGTATAACGATACTAGCAATGGAAAATTTGTGACTTATTATGATGGGTATAGGAAACTGGAGTTGAGATTTAAGAAATTGAGGAAGAATAATGTACAAATTGTTCGATCTTTTTTATTACTTCTCAATGCCTATTCTTTAATATATGGATGAAGATCATGTTAAGAAGTTTAAAAGGCTAGAGATTTCGATGAAAAAGTTGGAGCATAAATGGGTTATACAATCTAGTGGTTCTCTTGCTCACTAATGCAAGACTTTGATTGAACCTAGTAAGCTTATTGTTCAACAATTTATCCAAACGTGCATGGGTGGTGCTTGCGAGAGGGAATCTAGTAAGATGGAATGAATGAAGTGCAAGATGAGTGCGTCAGCTCTTGTGTCAACAATGCACTTGTCATGGTAGAATGACAGGACTCCACCATATTATTTGAGAGGAAATCCAACTCCTTATAATTGTCAGCTCTAGATTTGCAAGCTCGAATGTTTGTGCCCTCTTACAACTCTCCTTTTTAGGCAATGGCTATGAGGACACCCTTTTTAACTTCGTCCTCATCTCTTACCACGGTTGAACACCATCCTCTAATGCTCCCTAAACTGAGAGAATAAATGAAGAAATGTTAATGACACTAAGATCACGATAAGAACCAAGTCTTTCATCCACTTGTAATAGCTAACAATGCTCCCTACTAACTCCTTTATAGTTGCTAGCCAGGGCTAACTCTAGTGCATTGTCGATCAATTAGTGCCCCAAAACATGTAGATAGGAGGATTCTGAGACACTAAATGCTCATTAAGGATCTCTATCTAAAGAAACATCCATTTTTTTATGTACCACTATTGAATGGAGGGATCTACAAGGAGTCGATGCTTATAAAAGAGCCCCTCCTCCTCCTCACACTCTGCACTCCATATGTCTGGAGGCCCTCATTAGTCGGGACAAAGTTACACAAAGAAAGACAAAAACACTATAAGTATTCTATGAATTACTAATATTACGAAAATTAATTAAATAATTGCATGTGTGTAGAATACATACTAGTCCTACTAGAGCTAGTTTAGAGGAGCTTGAATAGATAGCATGGTCTACTCTAAACGCCTAGCCTCACTCCACTGTTGCAACCATGGATAGTATAAGTCCATATTTGGTATAGGGTTACCATATTTTACCAAACTCAATTTAAGAGTCCAAGCTTATAAAAAAAAACTAATCAACAAACCACAAGATGGATGACTAAAAGGAATAAGGTGAATGGTTAATACCTTGAGTACCTATCAAACATTGTTCGTATGGATAACCCATTATAGTGGCAATCAAGAAAGCGGTAAAGGTTTGCCATTGAGGCAAATCCCTAATTGAATTGTTTAACTAATTGTAAATCCTTTAGCGTCACAATAGGTAGATCTTGATTGTGTCTTTAAGGGTTAAGAACTAGAAGGTGGAGAGGCCTTATAGAAGGAAGCATTGGGTTGCTTAGTCAATCATTTTATCGAGACTATCATCAATTACCTCTAGAGCTCTAATAATGATGCTAGATTTGACAAAGGCATTCTTCCCCTTTAGAGAAGGAAAAAACCTTAGGAGACTTTAGATATTGTCCCTCTATAGAACCTTGGTATAGACCTTGACATTGGCATGGGGAAAGGGTCGTGAGCAATAGATGCCCATCATGCAAGTTAAATCCGCCAGTTTGAACATAACCTCACCAATCAGTGGGAGATGGAATGAGTAAGTGGTGTCCATCCATCACCTTACCAGGTAATGTGGCATCACAATGTCACTCCTTGATGTGCGAATTAATAAGAGGGTGAAAAAAGGAAGCACCCCCGTCAGCATGATACGTTCTCGTACCCGCTATGGTAGCCTTTGAAACTAAGAGGCAACATACGTAATAGAGCCATCGACCTTCCTAAAAGTCAAGTAACCCTAAAATTAATGAAAAATGGAAAATAAATATACAAGGAATAGAGCACAAACAATCATAGCAACACAATAAATCAAGCTAACTAAGTAAGTATGACAGAAAAATACAAATAAAAATCAATCACTGAAATTGAATCTCATAAACAAAGAATGAAAAGGCCACATAAAGGACAAACATTATAAGGTTCTATAAATATTCAAATTTCTCAAAGGTCAAGTATATTTAGAACATAAAGGCAATAAATATGTATCCTAAAAACTAAAAAGGGTTCAAAGTTAACCTAAATAATTGCATATAAAAATGAACAATTTAAAATAATAATAAGTAAGGGAATAAGGGACCAACCAAATAGGAGGCAGTGTCAAACAAGTGAGAAAAAGGATTATACACCAACGAGACTAAAAGTCTGAAAGTCTAACGAGACTAAAAGTTTGAACTCCATATCTTTTAGAATGGTCTTTGGATGAACATGCTCTAGGGGAGATATTAAAGCAAATCCACAGCTAGTGTTCAAAGTTGTCAACTCTTCAATTAGAAATAGTCCACTCTGAGAGTCGCATCATCAGTACTAGAGATAGTTGAAATGGGGCAGCAATGAGGTCCATCACTTTAGAAAGCAAAGATAAAGCCTAAAAGTCTAAAAAGAGCTAAGAGAGTAGGAAAAGAGAAAGAAAAGGATAAAAATGAAAAAAAAAAAGTAAAGAATGAGATAAATGGTCAATAGCATACAAAGAAAAGGATTGTTTATACAAACAACATCCTAATCTATACTGACAACTAATAGGGCCTTTCGTGTGTTTTTAAAATTTTTTCAATACCCCTCTATTTTTCTTATTAATTATCTATATAGATGACTATATTATTTATACAACCATAAAGATCACATAGAAAAAGAAAGAAAAAGGAAAGAATAAAAAAGAAAATAAAAGAAAAGAGAAAATAAAAGAAAAGAAAGGAAATGAGAAAGAGAAAAGAAGGAGGAAGGAAAAGAAAAAGAATAGAAAAGAAGAAAGGAACGGGGAAAAAAACCATGTCAGACATCAAAAAGCAACACTAAGAGAAACCATATAAGAAACTGAGAGATATCAAGAGAAATGCCTAAGGGCAAAACCGAGAGATGCCAAGAGAGACGCTTGAAGACAAGACTAAGAGATACATGAGAGGTTTTTGAGGGCAAAACTAAGAGAGATGCCTGAAGGCAAAACCATAAGAAGATAATCGAGACAATATAGGTAAGAATTAAGAGAATTCACAGAAATGCTAAAGGATAAGAATTAGAATACCAAGCTTATAACTTTAGAATAAAAACAAAATGTAACCTCAATACCTACTAGAGGAGCTACTGAAAGATAAATGCAACTTTCGTACTTGCTAAAGAGCTATCAAGAGTCTTAGCACCTACTAGAGAGCTGCTAGATGATTTATCTCAGTACCTACTAGAAGAGTTGTTAGAAGATAAACATAGTATTGGTATTTATTAGAGAGCTATTAAGTATCTTAGTGCTTACTATAGAGTTGCTAAGAAGTAGGGTGAGCAAAAATGAACTCAAACCAATATTATTCAGTTGATTCAATTCAATTTTTCGGTATAAATCAATTTAGCTTAATTTTGATTTTAAAAAATGTATTTTTTATTTCAATTTGGTTTTCTATATAAAAGAATGAATGAATAAAAATTATTAATAAATCAAAATAATCTAAAGTATATCATTTAATCAAATCAAACCAAATTGAATAGAAATTTTATTATAGGTGTGTAAAATTTATTTTATTCAATTAATTTAATTTATAAAATATAAAGTTTAGTTTACTTAATCTTAATAAAAAAAAACTAAACCCTAACAAATCTAATCGATTGAGTACTCACCCTACAAAGAAGATGATCTGCCCTAGCACATGTTAGAAGAGTTGCTATAAGATAAATGCAAATTTGGAACCTTCTAGAGAGTTATTGAGATTCTTAATACCTACCAGAAAGATGCTAAGAAAATGATTTACTCTAGTACTCACTAAAAGACAAATGTAACCTTACCTGTTAGAGAGTTGTTTAGAGTCTTAGTGTCTCCTAGAAAAGCTAATAAAGAAAGTATCCTTGCATATCCTTTTTCTGATATTTATATTTATATTGAATTCTTTGATGTGCTTTGTACAATGATCATTTTTATTAAATTCATTTCCCATGTCCCACCAAAGTAAGGGGGACAAACAGTGAGCACTAGATTTTGAATTGCTAGAATATGAGCTCAATGATGAGAAATTTATTGGATTCATTCCCAAAAGGTCAAGAAAATAATACTCAGAAAGGTGCAAAATTTCAAATACGCCTTAATCTAGAGAGCTTAATTTTTAAGATTTTAAGAACGGTCTACATAACGAACTTAGTTAGTTGTACATCCAACTTAAAGCCTAAAAAGCAAGAAGTTTCTAGAATAATTAAAAGAGCATAAGTCACTATATACACAAGTAATGGTTTGTATGATAATTTTCAACCTTAAATTCTAAAATATTTAGTGATCTTACACCAGTGAGAGGGAAAAGAGGCTACAATATGTGTTATGTAACACAGATGCAACCCCATTTCTTTTATAAATATCTCACCTCTTGGAAGGTGAGAAGCAAGCTTAGAACACTCTAAGAAAGTGCTATGAAATTGGAAAATCAAATCCTAGAATAGCTATAATTATAAAAAATAAAAGAGACTTCTACTAGCACTGGAGATTTAAGGTAAAAGACCAAGTCTGTTGTCCTTGATATTAAACAATGTTAGACTAGGTTATTCAAACCTAAGTCAAAGCTCTCTTTTGATCTTGACAATATAGATTGAAAGTTCTAATGTTAATTTTAAGTGTTGTTTTTACAGTTTATAAGATTTATCTTCAATAGAGGTCAAAATCTCCATCTTTTAGTAGAATAGAGGAATTCGCGATCGGTATCCCCTAAGTCGCAATCACGACACTGCTATAAGAATGGATGGAGCTAGGTAAGAGAAATTTGTGGGCAAATTCACAGTCGCGAATCAGCTGAAGGAGCCTTAGTTAGATCATAGAGGAATTCACGGCCTCAGTCATGCCCAAGGCATTGATATCTCGCCACTACGACTTTTGTGAGTAGTTAGAACAAAACGACTATATTTTCCTACATGACCAATAAATAGCTAACACGTGGACTAGCCGTTAGACACAAAAGGTGTTTTCAGCCATAATTGGAAAATCGCGACTGCGAAAAGGTAGTAGCAACTGTGACTTCAGTCTGACAAACATTTAATGCTGAATCTACCTAGGACATCTTGGAGATTCGTTGATAGTTTTAGAGTAACATCTCTTTGATGGATGTGGGCTATAAATACTCCACCAAACTGATGTTAATGCAATAGAGGATAACCATTTGATATGTGCCAAAACTCTTGCTAAGTTATTTCTCAACTTTAATTCTTTATTTCTTTGTATATAGTTTGGTGTGAGCTTTAAACACCTTTTGGGTTGGGTTTGAGAGTTAGCCCTTGTATAGAAAACTCTTATATAGGTTTGAGAGTGAGCCTTAGAAAAATCTTGTATAGGTTGAGTGTTAGCCTTGGGAAAACACTTGTACGGTTTGGTTTGAGCCTAAAACACTAGGTTAAGTGTGAGCCTTGGAAAACACTTGTAAGGTTTGGTGTGAGCCTAAACACTAAGTTGAGTGTGAGCTTGTAAAACACTAGAGATTGAGTAAAACACCTAATTAGTGAATTAGAGAGTGGATGTAGGGTTGGTTTATACCTGAACCATTATAAAACTCTTGTGTTCTTTATTCTCTTATTCTTCCTTTAATCTTCCATTCTTGTGTGCTTCCTCTAAAATAAAAACTTTAAATCTACCACCAATTCAACCCCCTTTCTTGGTACACTAGGATCAACAATTGGTATCAGAGCCAAGTCTCAATTCAAGCTTTAATTATGTGAGAAAAGATCAATGGCACAAGAAGGAGTCCATTCTCACCTTAATCCTCACTTTGATGGCAATGATTATGCTCTTTGAAAGCATAAAATGGAGATATATCTTGATGGCGATCTCATCAACTTATGAGATTATATTCTTGAAGAGTGGAAGCCTCCAATAAAGAAAATTATAGGAGTAGTGGTGGCAATTGCAAGATAAGAATGGAGTGAAACACAAAGGAAGGCAAATGAGAAGAACAAGAGGACAATGACTATTCTTCTAAGCTCCATGTCAAAAGAAGAAACTAGAAGAGTCCAACATTGCCAAACTACATATGCCATATGGAAAGCACTATAAAACTATCATGAGGGCACAACTCTTATGAAATCAAGCAGGTTGGAGATGTATGTGATGAAGTAGGAGTTCTTCATGATGAAAGACTATGAAAGCATCACCAAAATGACAAATATACTTTTATATATTGTCACAAACATGAAAAAGTTTGGAAGAACTCTTATCAACTATGAGGTAAACATTAAAATCCTCAAATCTCTTTCATTAAATAAATTTGGTACAAGAGTATGCAACATTCAAAAGTCTAATCTAGAGATTAGGAAAGTACCAACTGATGTCCTCATTGGTAAGCTTCTCACTCATGAGATGGCTCTCAAAAAGATGAAGAGATGAACAAGCTAAAAGAACAAAGACACAAAGACAAGAATAAAGCTCTGGCCTTCAATGCTCAAGAAGATTATTCAAGCTCAAGTGACTCAAATGAAAGTGATAAAGAAGAAAAAGAGCTTGCCAAAATATCAAGGACAAAAGAGTTGATGAAAAAGAGAAGAGAAAAAAGAATCCAAAGAAAATCATCTTTCTATCATCACAAGGAAAAGAAGAAGACCTTTAAGGCTACTTGGGATGATGATTTAAGTGATGAAGATGAAGATGGAGATGAAGTAGCAAACTTTTGCTTCATGGCTCAAGAGGACTCCTCCAAAGAGGTAAGTGCTTCTTCACACTCTTATGATGATTATGATAGATTCGATGATATAGATGAAGAGCTTTTAGAAGCTCTCACTTTGAAATGTGACAAATATAAGTTATAAATCAAAACTTACAAGAAAAAATGTTCCAAACTAGAGGATGAATTTAAATCCTTAAATGATCTTGTAAGTGAGTTAAGGACTTCTAATGAAGAACTCAAAAAGTCACTAGAGAGTTTTTTAAGTATTCATCCTCTCTTAACTCTTTGAGAAAGGAAAATGATTCTTTAAATGATGAAGTTATAAAACTTAGAAATTCCTTCTCTAAATTTCATAAAGGGAAGGAAGCTTTGGATACACTTATCTCAAAGACCTCCTTTAGTTGGGCATGGTTTAGCCTTTAATGAAGCCTTTTTACCTACTTCTTCACCCACTACATTCATTAGAGCATCAACACCTCAAACTTCAAGTATTGAGGTCATGGGGAAGAGAGGTGCCCCTAACATTAAACCACCTATGCCTAAGGGCAAAGGAAAGACCCATAAAGGCTCAAAAGCTAAGGCTCAAAGAGCAAATCATACTTATATATACAACAAGAAGTATGTTTACCCACACAATCATAGAAAATTCTCTTCTACTTCTCATCACTCATGCACTTGCATACACTCTCACCACCCAAGTATGAGAAGTCCCCCTACTCATACTATGGTTGTGCATAGGAGAAAGACTCATAAGTCTAAACTCTAATGTCATTATTGCATGAGATATGAGCATACCAATGTATTTTGCCACATTAGGAAGGCATATCTCAAATTGGAGGACCCTTCTAAGACTAACCCCCAAGGACCTAAGTATGTTTAGGTATCAAAACAAAGTGTTTGATATTGTATGATGGGGACTCCACCAATTTCTCATCATGGAAAATCTAAAGGTGAATGGAGATTGCTAATGAAGAAAGAAAAAAATTTAAAAGGCTATTTGGTATCAAGCCATGGATACTAAACTTGTAATGTATCCCTTATCCCTTATGTTTTCAAATTAATATATTTATGCATACATTTAGGGGGAGTTTTATTACTTGATATATCTATATGTTGACATATTTGATTTGATTGATTGTATATTGAGTTGAATCAATTCATTTTGCATTTGAGGTTTTCCACATTTCAAATGTTCGAATCAAAATTATATACTCTATACTAGGGCCATATACGACAATTCTTAAATTTCTAACCCTAGTTTGTGTGTTCAAGCATCTTTAAATGTTTGAATTATTTTGCATTTATGTTTCATCCATTTATCTTCTTATATGACATCTTATGATCAATTGTGTAAAATTACTTATGTTTGCTATTCTAATTTGAGTTTGTACAATTGACAAATTTGTGGTCATTCCCTCTCATATTCATCATTCTCTCTCTTATTCCCTCATATTCCTAGGGAGAGATAATGGACTGAATATACAAAGACGAGATAAAATTGTCAATGATCTTATTAGAATAACTAAAAAGGAGTATGGATTGAGGAGGAGTAATTTCATACTTAAGATTTAAATGACTTCACAATCATTCTCTTAGTAGCATGCATAATTGTTTCCTTATCCTTTACATATTCAATCTAGATTGTCAAAATCAAAAAGGGGGAGATTATTAGACTAGGTTATTCAAACCTAAGTCAAAGCTCTCTTTTGATCTTGACAATATAGATTGAAAGTTTTAATGTCAATTTTAAGTATTATTTTTACAGTTTATAAGAGTTATCTTAATAGAAGTCAAAATCTCCATCTTTTAGTAGAATAGAGAAATTCGCAGTTGGTATCCTCTAAGTCGTGACAGTGACATTGCTATAAGAATGGATGGAGCTAGGTTAGAGGAAGTCACAGGCGAATTCACAGCCGCGAATCAGCTGAAGGAGCCTTGGTTGGATCATAGAGGAATTTGCGGTCCCAGTCATGCCCAAGGCATTGATATCTCGCCACTATGACTTTTGAGAGTGGTTAAAACATAACAGTTATATTTTCCTAGATGACCAATGAACAACTAACAGATGGACTTACCATTAGACACAAACGGTGTTTTCAACCGCAATTGGAAAATCGCGACCGCGAAAAGGTAGTAGCTACCGCGACTTCAATCTGACAAGTATTTAATGTTGAATCTGCCTAGCACATCTTAGAGATTTATTGATAGTTTTAGAGTAACATCTCTTTGGTTGATGTGGGCTATAAATACTCCACCAAACTGATGTTAATGCAAGAGAGGATAACCACTTGATATGTATCAAAACTCTTGCTAAGTTATTTCTCAACTTTAATTCTTTATTTCTTTGTATATAATTTGGTGTGAGCTTTAAACACCTTTTGGGTTGTGTTTGAGAGTTAGCCTTTGTATTGAAAACTCTTGTATACGTTTGAGAGTGAGCCTTAGAAAAATCTTGTATAGGTTGAGTGTTAGCTTTGGGAAAACACTTATAAGGTTTGGTGTGAGCCTAAAACACTAGGTTGAGTGTGAGCCTTGGAAAACACTTGTAAAGTTTGGTGTGAGCCTAAACACTGAGTTGAGTGTGAGCTTGTAAAACACTAGAGATTGAGTAAAATACCCAATTGGTGAATTGGAGAGTGGATGTAGGGTTGGTTTATACCCAAACCACTATAAAACTCTTGTGTTCATTCTTCTTCTATTCTTCCTTTAATCTTTCATTCTTGTGTGCTTTCTCCAAAATAAAAACATCAAATCTACCACCAATTCAACCCCCCCTTTCTTGGTGCACTAGGGTCAACAAACAAGTTTGTTATTCTTGATGTTGAAATCTCTGCATTTTAAAGAAGAATTTATCACTTTTAATGACTTTGAGGGCCAAAAGTTAACCTCTAAGCTAATTTAAGCCTTTTTTCCCCTCCCATTTCTTTTTCTTTCCTCCTTTTTCTTCTTTTCATGTTTTGTTAATAGTAAGCCTAATGGTCTGTTTATATATTTTATTATCTATATAGAACTCTCTGTGATTTGTACAGACCATCAATTGGTCTATATAAACCACAAATATACTATATATGAGCACTATTCATAATAAGCTTTCTTTTTTTTTATTAGATTTTTTGTTGCTTTCTTTAAATCTTAAGCCTAAAAATGAATGGGATGAAGTAGTTATAACATTAAAGACGTTTATCCATCATAGTTTAGCCATGTTTTAGGAATAAATGTTATTTCGTGAGTGTCTAATATACCGAAAATGATATATTATTTTTTACTCCTTTTGAGTATTATTTGGAAGGAAGGTGATGGGGAGAGGCTCCAAAGTTAAGGACCTTTTTTATTCCCATTTACTTTATATCCTCTTTGATATATTTTCTTTAGTTCCTTTGTCATGATGACAAACACAACCTTTGGGGGGATTGATTGGCCTTTTATATGGCCAAGTTAGCCCCTCTCACCATCTCTATGGCATAGGTTATAAAGGTATGCCACTTAGGAGAGGTTTTGGATTCCAAAGAGCCCCTTATTTATACCACTTAATATTATTCTCATTTGAGTATTCTATTACCTTTGACATTACACACACATTAATTTATTTTGGAATCCATTTTAGCCCATCTTATGGCTAGGATTACTTTCTCATTTGTTTTTGCCACATTGATCTTATTTAAGGGTGATCTAAAGAGAGATTTTAGGACATTTATAACCCTATGATTTTGTCTCACATTCTTCCAAATATGGATTTATGCCTTAAATTATCTTATTCCTCATTGTCTCACACATTTTATGATTTATAGTACATCATAAATGCATGACATCTCTCCTTAGTTGTCATATAAACATGGTTGGATGATTAAGGCAGTGGATTTGAGACATGAATGACTTATTTTATTACCATTATGATGTGCACCTAGGTATAAGTGGCTAAGAGGAGAGGTTTTGGATTCCAAAGAGCCCCTTATTTGTACCATTTAATATTATTCTCATTTGAGTATTCTATTACCTTTGACATTACACACACATTAATTTATTTTGGAATGCATCTTAGCCCATCTTATGGCTAGGATTACTTTCTCATTTGCTCTTGCCACATTGATCTTATTTAAGGGTGATTTAAAGAGAGATTTTAGGACATTTATAACCCTATGATTTTGTCTCACATTCTTCCAAATATGGATTTATGCCTCAAATTATCTTATTCCTCATTGTACTCACACATTTTATGATTTATAGTACATCATAAATGCATGACATCTCTCCTTAGTTGTCATATGAACATGGTTGGATGATTAAGGCAATGGATTTGAGACATGAATGACTTATTTTATTACCATTATGATGTGCACCTAGGGATAAGTCGCTAAGGTATTTTGTAACCAATGTATGATGACATTGTCTTTGTATGCTTGTTTATTTTGATTAGACATAAAGGCTTCCTCTTTTCATGTTTTATTTCATCATCCCAAGGATTAATTTATGATTATTTTGTAGGTTGTAAAGACCAATAAATGCATATAATATGTCATTTTATGAGATTCAATGAATCCCCCCATTTTAGCTTAATTATATCTTGATCTTTATGGTGAAGGTTTGTATAGTTTTGTTTGGTGTGAATGGATAAACATGCATTAGATTTATGATTATGACTGCTCTAAAATCTAAAAAATTGATGAGGATAAAACTTGTAAATATGAACTAAAGATTCCTAAAGGTCAAATCCCAAAGTCTAAGCAATTTGGGGTGCCTAACCTCTTTTTCAAGTCCTGCCTAATTTTCTAACTTGATGTTTGATAGGATAAAGATGGGTTGGCCTTCTAGTTGACCTATTTCGACTAGAACCTTTTTTCATCTAAAATTTTATCCTGATCAAAGTTGGATGAAAACTACATTTAAGCATTTAGCGTATTATCAAAGTATTACCTCATTTGGCCTCCTATTGGCCACTTGATTCCATAAGGGCTTTTGCCTATTGAAAGGCCTTCCTTCTAATTCCTAGGTAATCCCTTCATGTACCATTAATATAAGTCATACTAAAGTATGACCCAAAATCTTCTCGATCTCTCAATGATTGATAAAAGGTAAAGAATCACAAGCAAGATTTCACTCATTTGAGCAGCGACAAAATCTATTGACCCAAAAATTAAGGCACTCACAGCTTCGTAAAAATAAATAATTTTGGAAAAGTTTTAATTATTGTATTTCTTTTAAAAAGATATTTACCTCTAAAGATCGCTAAATTTATGGTAAGAATTTGTGAGCTTTTTCTTTTTAGAGGATCTTGGTTATTCATAAGTTATCTTGGAGTGTGTGTCAAATGGTAGTTATTCCCGACTACCTATATAATCTAGGAATCAAAATTTCAAAGCTTTTTAAACCAACTTCTCTTTTCATCAAATTTTAACCTCTAAAACTCATATTTAAAAAATTTGATTAACATTACCAAACACAAATAAAAATGAATTTGAGTCTAAAGTCTTTTTTTTAAGTATCATAAGCAATACTAGATATCCCCTTAATAGTTTTCAAATAAGCATGTTGATTTGTCTTTTGTTTATCAAACCTGTGAGAGACCTCATCTAATTTTAATTTTTCTTTTTTTGAAGTTTCATCATGTTTTTAGTAAATTAAATTTTATTGCTCACAACTAACATAGTATGCTCTTTTTGAAGTTGAACTTCAATCTATATGGAGAGGATGTTATACCTCCTCTTGTAAGCATAATAGTAGCTTATAAAGTTTTCATATTATCTTCTTGATAAATTCTATTCTCTTTTTTTGAAAAAAAAAAAGTCAAAATGGAGAGATTGGAAAAGAAAAGAGGATAAATTCACCTATTATCTTGTTCATTTTTAAACTTTTTTAAGAATGTGTAATTACTTCTTTCATTCCTTTCTTTTAAATTGAACTTGGCCACTTTTTCAATTGTCATGAAAAAGATTGATCGAAGAAAATAACCATTTTTTATTATCATTTTACTTAAATTTTGAATGACGACATAAAGTAGCTTTTTATAAGTTATTATATTCCTTTCATCTTCTTTTATTTTGATTATCAAAACACAATAAAATAATTCTTCATAATTCTCATTATTAAAAAGTTTCTATTTTTCTTTTTCCTCTCTTTTACACTTTATACCGATGCATAAAGTATATTTGCATTCACATCTTCTGAGAATTTATACTCATTGTAGCAAAGTAGTGATAATAAACTCTATAGAATCCAATGTGATTTTTCCATGGAAAATTTTGTACTTGACTCAATAGCCTTCCATTGCTAGCTAATTATATGATTTTTGTCAAAAAAAAAATGAATAAAATACAATTATCATAAAATAAAACAACAACAATGCGAGTGTTTTTCATTAGTAGATAGAAACAAGAATATGGAGTTTTTTTATACTAAAAATGATGAATATCATTGTAGAAGACAAATGGAATTACATCAACAAGTAAGAGGTTTTTAATTTAATCTAGGATAACTAATAATCACTACTACTGATATAACATCATCTTGATAACCAATCAATAACACAATTTGCTCTCCTACTGATATGGATTACATTTTGCTATTTCAAACATCTTTGCTTCCTAATGACTACCATGTTTGCATTAAGGAGTATTTTATCATTAGTAAACATATTTTAGGATTTCATTAAGCATATTTTCCTTACAAAACTATCTATAACCTTTCTGTATGCATGTCTAACTGCTATCTTGTATTTCTAACTACTATCTTGCCTTTCCTTTTTCTTCTAG
>CATIWR010209790.1:0-12370 GCA_949677035.1 Omphalea diandra | reverse complement strand
AACACCATTATTTATGATGTTATAACATGTACACAACATAAGACAATTAACCATGCAACTATACAAACATTACATATATTTTCAAGTATCCCAATTACAACAGTGCAAGTGTCATTGTCATGTTTTCTCCAAATTCACATGCCTAAATGCTTATTTATCAAATGTATATATTTAAATATTACATAATTTAAAATGTATATGATTTGAGTTGAGGATGTTACAACTGCTTTGCCCTTGTATGCCTTAGAGAATTTCTTTAGAGCCATGGAAATAGATGAAGAAGTTTGGGAGAAAGTAGAGAGTGATTTGAGAAGTAGAAGTGGTTTGGAGTAGATGTGAGAACATCACTATTGAATAAGGTATTTATAGGCTTCAAGGGGTGTAAAAACTGTAACAAATGGCTAGAAATTGGTTAAATGAAGGGTTAGAAATGATTGGCCATATAATCACATAAATGTGAGACAGTTACTTAAATTTTGACGTCCACGAAAATGAAAGTTGCGATCGCAAATTCCAAAAAATGTGAGTAATTGACAAATTTTCCTCTGGAATATGTAATGCGAAGGTCATAATTTTGAAATTAATGTTTGAAATTCGCGGTGGAGAGAAATTTTGCGACCACAAATTGACATTTAGCAGCCGATATAAGTTGACTTGTAATTCATGATCATGAAGAATGAGTAGTGACCGCAAATTGTGAGTCAGCAAGGATAAGAGTGAAAATTTTTTAAAAACATGTGATCCCCTAGAAATAAATAATAGAACCTTCTACAACAATCATCAATCAAACATATCACACACATATATCACATAAGATCAAACATGAATTTTCACTTGAGGGAGCTTCCATTAAGCATTCCCAATTCTCTCTCAATGAAGTTCATCCTTTCTTCATTTAGAGGTTTAGTGAAAATATTTGTAACTTGATGATTAGTGTCAATGAATTCTAACACAACATCATCTTTTTCCACGTGATCTCTAAGAAAGTGATGCCAAATATATATGTGCTTACTTCTAGAGTGTTGGATGGGATTCTTTGAAAGATTGATAGCACTAGTATTATCACATTTAATAAGAATGTGATCAATCGCTTTGCTAAAGTCCTTTAATTGTTGTCTCATCTAAAGAACTTAGGTGCAATAATAACTCGCTGCCATGTAAACAAGGCAAGTTCTGTGGTAAACAAGGCAACCGATAATTGCTTTTTACTAAACTATGAAACTAAGCATTCACCTATGAATTGGCAAGTTCTGGAAGTGCTTTTTCTATCTAATATGCTTCCCACATAATCCGCATCTAAATACCTAACTAGGCTAAAAGATGTGTTCGTATGATACCATAGTCCTAAGTGAATAGTGCCATGTAAGTACTTCACAACATTCAAATGAGATTCTCTAGGTGAAGATTGAAACCTAGCACACATACAAACACTAAACATTATATCTTGCCTATAAGCAGTAAGATAGAGTAGAGATCTGATCATACCTCGATATCCCTTTTCATCTACTACCGTACCTGATTCATCATTGTATAGCTTGATGGTACTACTCATTGGAGTTTTTGCTACCTTGCATCCTTCCATGCTAAATTTCTTTATAATTTCCTTCATGTATTTGGCTTGGTTGATGAAGATCGCTTCTTTGAGTTGCTTGATTTGTAAACCAAGAAAGAATTTGAGCTCTCCCATGATGCTTATTTCGAATTCCCTAGTCATACACTTGGCAAATTCCTCATAAAGAGATTCATTAGTAGCACCAATGATAATATCATCAACATAGATTTGGACAATTAAAGTGTCATGCTTGTCCTTCTTAACAAATAGTGTAGTATCAACCTTCCTTTTCTTAAAATCATTTTGCAATAGAAATAAACTTAGCCTTTAATACCAAGCTCTAGGAGCTTGTTTTAAACCATATAAGGCTTTGTTTAATTTGAAAACATGGTTTGGAAAACAATGTGATTCAAAACCGAGGGGTTGTTCAACATATACTTCCTTCTCAATAATGCCATTTAAAAATGCACTCTTAACATCCATTTGGAAAAGTCTAAAGTTCATATGACATGTAAATGCTAAGAGAATCCTAATGTCCTCTAATCTTGCTACAGTGGCAAAGGTTTCATCATAGTATATGCTTTCCTCTTGGTTGTATCCCTTAGCAACCAACCTAGTCTTGTTTCTAGTGATGACACCTAGCTCATCTAACTTGTTCCTAAACACCCACTTACTACCTATAATTGGGTGATTTTTAGGCCTAAGGACAAGTTCCCATACTTTGTTTCTCTCAAATTGGTTGAGTTCTTCTTGCATAGTAAGTACCCAACTTTCATCTTCAATGGCCTCATCAATGAATTTTGGCTCTAATTGAGAAACAAATGCAATATTAATATCTAAATGATGTAATTGAGATCTAGTACTTACACCCTTTGATGTATCACCAATGATTAAGTCATTGTGGTGATACCTGGAGAATCTCTAATCTTTGGGTGGCTCTTGCCTTGGTTCATCCTCTTGTTGAAGTTGTGGTTCCTCATCCATTCTTGATGAGTCATCTTCTTCTTTATCTTCTCTTATTGTAGTATCTCCCAATTCTAGCTTTTCTAGTTCACCTACAAGATCATCAACAAAACTACCTTTCCCAACATCAAGTTTACTATATTCATCAAAAATGACATTCATAAATTCTTCAACTATCATAGAACTTTTATTGAATACTCTATATGCCTTACTTTAGGTGGAATAACATAAAAAGATTCATTTATTAGTCTTGGAATGAAATTTCCCATGATTATCCTTGGTATTCAAAATATAGCACTTACAACCAAATACTCTTAGGTATGAAATTTTGGGTTTTCTACCATTCCAAATCTCATAAGAGGTTTTATTGAGAATGGGTCTTTTGAAAACTCTATTTGCAATATAACATGAGGTATTAATGGCTTCGACCCAAAAGTAATTTGGTAAGGAATACTCATTGAGCATTGTCCTAGCCATTTCTACCAGAGTTATATTTTTCCTCTCTACAACACCATTTTGTTGTGGTGTTCTAGAAGTTGAAAAATTATGAAAAACTTAATTCTCCAAACAATAATTTTCTAATGATTCATTTTGCCTTTCCATGGTCACTTATAATATAAGAGATGAAGTAACCTTTTTCATTTTGAACTCTTTTTGCAAAACTTTTGAAAGCATCAAAAGAATCATTTTTATGAACTATAAAAGATATCCAAGTAAACCTAGAGTAATCATCTATAAGGACTAGTGCATAATGCTTTCCACCTAAGCTAGCACTCCTAGCATGTCCTATCAAGTCCATGTGAATAAGTTGAAGTGGTCTAGATGAACTTACAACATTTTTGGCTTTGTGGGAGGCTTGATATTGTTTTCCCATTTGGCATGGGTCACATGTCTTGTCTTTTGTGAATTTTAGCTTGGGAAGTCCTTCCACTAACTTTCCATTGGATAGGCTTTGAAAAAGATCCATGCTTGCATATCCAAGCCTTCTATGCCATAACCAAGCTTCATTGTTTAAAGACATGAGACACTAAAAATATTAGTTAGCCCAATTGTCTAAGTCAATTGAGTAGGTATTGCCTATCCTTTCACCCTTGAAAATAACCTCATCATCCACCAAAGTGGTGACTCGACATTCCTTAGGATCAAAGGTGACCTTATTACCTTTATCACACTATTGACTTACACTCAACAAATTATATTGTAAGCCACTAACTAATAAGACATTATCAATTAATGAATAAACATCCTTACCTATGATACCAATGCCAATGACCTTACCATTGGCATTGTTACCAAATGTGATATCTCCATCTTATTTCGCTTTAAGTGATGCAAATAGTCTTCTATTTCCGGTCATATGCTTTGAGCAACCACTATCCACATGCCAATTACTTACTTTGGTGGTAGTCCATTTCCCTACAAAATAAGAGTCAATCACCTTTTTTTTGGTACCCATGCATACTTGGGTCCTAAGGGGTTAGTGATTGAAGGGTCCTCTAACTTGAGGTGAGCCTTCCTCAAAAGTAATGTATGTTGACATGCCCATATTTTATGCAATAGTGGCATTAGAGATTAGACTTATTAGTCTTTCTCCTATGCATAAATTTAGTATGAGTAGGAAGCCTTCTCATACCATGGTCATATGAATGCATACATGGACATATATGATGAGTAGGGGTAGAGGGTTTTCTATGAGGATGATTATGCCTTTTGTTATACATATAAGCATGATTGGCTATTTGAGTCTTAGCTCTAGAGCCTTAGGGAGCCTTCCCTTTGCCCTTAGGCTTAAGAGGCTTAGTGCTAGGAGCACTTTTCTTCCTAATCACCCCATTGCTTGAGGTTTCAGGTTGTGAAGCTCTAACAAATGTAGTTGTAGAAGATGATGAAACTCCATTAAAACCTAGACCATGCCTAATTAAGGGTGGTCTTTATGACACAATAAGAGTGTTTAAAGCCTATTTTCCTTTATGAAATTTGGAGATTGAGCTTATAAGCTCAATGACTTCTCCTTTAAGAGAGTCATTCTCCTTTCTAAGTGAGGCTAAGGAAGAAGATGATGTAGATAAATTTTCAATAGATTTGTTGAGTTCTTCATTAGAAGTCCTCAATTCATTTACAAGCTCATTTAGATACTCATCTTCTAGTTTGGACCACTTCTTCCTATAGGTTTTAACTTGTGACTTATACTTGTCACACTTAATAATTGGAGCTTCTAAAAGCTCTTCATCTATATCATTTATCTCATAATCAGAATTGGAGTGGGAAGATGTACTTACCTCTTGTGAAGAGTCCCCTAGTGCCATGAAGCATATGTTGGCCTCCTTTTCTTCTTCCTCATCTTCACTTGAGTCATCATCCAAAGTGGCAGAGAAGCTTTTCTTCTTTTCTTTGTTCCATATCTTCTTCTTCTTAATCTTCAAACATTTATGCTTCATGTGCCCTTGTTTGCCACATTCATAGCATGTGACATCATTTGTACTTTCTTTTAAACTTTAGGCAGATTTCTTGAAGACTCTTATTTCTTTTCTTCTCCTTATCAACTCCTTGGTTCTCTTTGAGAGCATGGCTAGCTCTTATCTTCTTTATCACTATCCTTTTCACTTGAGGAGATATCTACTTCTTTCTCTCTTGTTGAAGCTTTTAGACCCATAGTTCTGTTTTCTGGTTTTTCACCTTGGCCCCTTAGCTTCTTCATTTGCTCATCCTTTTGAATAGCCAGCTCATGAGTTAAGAGCTTGCTAATGAGCACATCGGTTGGGAACTTTCTAATCTCCGAATTGGACTATTGAATGCTGCATACCCTAGCCCTAGCCCCAAATTTATCAATTGGAAGAGTTTTAAGGATTTTGGTGTTTACCTCATAGTTTGTGAGTGCTCTTCCAAACTTCTTTATATTGTCAACAATGGACAAGAGTCGGTTGGTTATTTCCGTGATGTTCTCATTGTCCTTCATCATGAAGAGTTCCTATTAAGTGATATACATCTCTAAACAGCTTGACTTCACTAGAGTTGTGCCTTCATTATAATTCTCTAGAGTCTTCCATATGGCATATGTGGTTTGACAATGTTGCACTCTCCTAATCTCTTCTTCAGAAAGTGAGCTTAGGAGAATGGTCATTACCCTCTTGTCCTTGCCATTTGACTTCCGGTGAGCTTTAACCCATTCATCCCTTAGGATTAATTCTTTATTGCCATCCACAACTATGGTAGGAGGCTTCCATTCCTTGATTAGCACGTCCCAAAGGTCCACCATATCTATGTCAATATATATCTCCATTCTATACTTCTAATGAGTACAGTCGGTTCCATCAAAATATGGCCTTAGGTGTGAGTAGACTACTTCTTATGCCATGATCTTGTTTCATCCAATGAAGGTTTGATTTATGAAAACCTTGATTTGATACCACTTGTTGTCCCTTAGCACAAAAAATGGGGGTTGAATTGGCATATACAAATTGAAAGACAAAGAAGAAAGGAAGAAGAATGAGTAGAATTGAGACAACGATTTATAGTGGTTCGGGTATAATCGACCCTACGTCCACTCCCTAATCTACCAATTGGGTATTTCACTATGTCAAGGTGTTTTCAAGCTCACACCCAACTTCTACAACTTGTGTTTTGATGGCTTACACACAACCTTACAACAATGTGTTTTTAGGCTAACATATAACCTCACTACAATGTGTTTTTAGGGTAACACACAACCTCACTCAAGTGTTTCACTAGGCTCACACTTAAACCTTTCTTAAAGTGTTTTTACAATCTAACACTATAATTTTACAACTTAGTGTTTGATGCTCACACATAACACTTACAATTTCATAAAGAAAATTAAAGAAAATGAGTTGCAAAGATTGAGAGCTTTAATGACTTGTAATAAATTTCTTAGCAACCTTATTCATGGCTGTTTGGTGGAGTATTTATACCCAAACTTCACCAAAGAGACACTGTAGATCATAGCTCACAAAATCTTTGAGACATGCTTGATAGATTATGCATTAAATGCTTGACAGTCTCAATTCGCAGTCGCTGCTACTCATTAGCGATCGTGAAATCCAAATTTTTGACAGAAAATCTCATTTGTGTCTAATGGCTAGTCCATGTGGTAGCTTTTGATAAGTTCACCAGGAAAATATAGTCGTTGCTCTTTTACCTACTTTCAGAAGCTGTGGTTGTAAGCTTTCTTGTATAGGACGTGACAAAGGACGTGAATTCGTCTACCAAAAATGGTTATCTTCTTATTCACGATTCGCGGTCGTTAACAATAAGATGCCTTTGCAAATTTTGACTTCAAATGGTCTGCTGGAACACGTGTCATGATGTGACTGTGGACTTGCTTCCCTTTTAAGTCACTTTGAAATTCGCGATCGCGACTAGGACGTGACACACACCGCGATTTCTTTTATCAATTTTGAACTCTTTCATTTAGATGAGTCACGGTTGAGAATGGCTCCACGATTTTGCCTGTCTACTTTCTAGCAATGCTTCTTCATATATCGCGGTCGCAAATACAAAGTAGTAGTCGTGATTTGAAAGTCATTTTTCATACTTGAGGAATTTTTGAGCTTCATCCAACTTTCAACTTTAGATAAAAACCAAAGGTTGCAAAATAGCATTAATTTGAAATATTAAACATGATCAATCTCCTTTGTCAATATCAAAAAAGGTCTAAGACTTAGGTTAACTACCCTAGTCGAACAAAATTTGATAAAGTTATGAGGATGATTAAGATGATATTTCTTCTACTTTCCCACCTACATATTGATTTGGTGGATCTTCAAGAAAAAGTGGGTGCTACTCCTTGCCACCTACCTTATTTTGAGGATTGGGAAGATATTTATAGAGACGAAGACGATTAAGAGGTAGAGGAAGGGGATGAAGCACAAGAAGGAGGTGCAAATGAAAAAATTGCTAACTCTGATGATGATGATAACTCTCCAATCTTTTACTTTTTTTATTAGGCTTATAGTATTTTATTTTCTTTTATTTCATTTGTTTCCTTTATAAATATGTGATCCCATAATTTTATATAAATATAAGTGTTTGCAATTTCTATTTCTTATACTTGTTTATCATGTGTGATTGCTCTTCTATTCCAATTTATGCTTTATACAAATTTGTCACTTATGCACTTTTACTTAAAAATTTTCAAATTCCACTCTTTTTTTTTATCTTGCCAAAGGGGGAGAGAAATAATAGTAAAAGAATTTGCATGATATTTATTAAGGAAAGTATAAGTTGAAGGGGAACAATAGGAGTAATCTAATTCAAAATATAAATGTTTGAGAAACTTAATTGCTCATCAAATATTCTGTTAACAATGTTGACCATCTCAACTTCGCACTCATGCAATTCATTTTTTTTGAGGTAAAATTAATTTAAGTTGTCAAAAATAAAAAAAAGGGGAGATTGTTGGACTAGGTTGGTCAAACCTAAGTCAAAAGCGTATTTTGATCTTGACAATGAAGATTGATAGGTATTAATATCTTATTTAAATGTTGTTTTTGTAGTTTTTAAGTTAGGTTTACATTAGAAGTTTGATGAAAGTATAAATCCCTAGCATTAAGTAAGGCATCCAAATTCATGGTCAAGTTGAATTGGTATATATGAATTTAGATTTGACAATAATGGATGAACTTGGACTAGATGAATTTGTTGAGGAAATCGTCACTGCGATCTAACCAAGGAAGACTTGAATGTCATATAGAGAGATTCACGTTGCTACCGCAAATTTTGTAATTGAATGGAGGGAACCAAGTCTACAACCATAAAATGAAAAGTGCCCAAGATGACCATTGGGATATCAAATTCGTGAGGGTAAAAAACCGATCATAATCGTGACCTATAGAAGTGATCTCTCCTCACCAAACATAAGGATTCATAGTCCCTATCGTGTCTAAGAAGGATCTCAATCGCGATCGTGACCACTTTGAGTTAGTGAAACAACTAATTGTAAAAGAATTGGGGAGTGGATGCAGGGTTCATTAACACCTGAACCATTATAAATATTATGTGTTCTTACTCTCTACTTCTCTTCCAATCTCTAAACACTTTATCCTCCCTTTAAATTTTTTAGATTTCCATCAATTCAACCCCCCTTCTTAATGCACAAGGGCCAACACTTTCGAATTTTAACACTACTTTTCACCCACAGACTTATGGTCAATTTGAGAGGACTATTCAGACATTAGAGGATATGATGTGAGCTAGTATGTTGGAATTCTAAGCAAATTGGAATGATCATTTGCCATTAATGGAGTTCATATATAATAATAGTTATCACTCTAGTATTGGTATGACACCATATGAAGCTTTATATGGTAGGAAATGTAGAAGTCCAATTTGTTAGGATGTTGAATGGATAAGACAGTTAGATCGAGATGGTAAAGGATATAGTGGCCAAATCCAAAGTAGTTAGAATATGTTTGCATGCCGCTCAAGAAAAGCAAAAAGATTATGTTGATAGACAACAGAAAAATGGAATATAAGGTTAAAGATAAAGTATTTTTTATGATTATCACCATGGAATGGCATTATTATGTTCGATATATAGGGAAAGTTAGGTCCAAGGTACATTAGGCCATATACAGAGAATTGGGCCTTTGGCATATGATTGACATTACCAATAGAATTATCTCATATGCATGATGTGTTCCATGTTTTCATGCTCTGCTGGTATTGGTATGATCTTAACCATATATTATTAGATCTAGAGATTGAATTGTCTGATGATATGACTTATCATGATGAACAAATTGAAATTCTTGATCATCAACTAAAATAGTTAAGGAATCAAGTGATACCTATGGTTAAATTGAGATGGAGCCATCACTCACCTATGGTGGCCACTTGAGAACTAGAGGAACACATGGGACGACAATATCCTTATCTATTCTTAAGTTATAGTAAGTAAAATTTTGAGGATGAAATTTCCATAAGAGGGGGAGAATTATAACATCCTTAACCCAAAATCATATGCATTTTAATTATGTTAAATTTGAATATATGCATCACATGGCATAAACATGGTGATAATGCTTACATTATTGCATTTGAATATGAATGTGATGTTTGCATAGTGGCATGAAAAATTATCATATGTTGTGTTAGACTACATTAGTTAACCCTAAGTCTTGGACCTCTTTTGATCTTGACAAAGGAGATTGACCAATTCTAATATTTCCATTAAGTGTTGGTTTATAAAATTAAGTTAGACTATGAATTAAAAGTGGAATGAATTTCACAATCTTCAAGAAAGCAAAGTTCATCCAAATTCGCTGCCAGTGATCTATAATTCGTGACCGCGACTTAGCTCAAGACAAGGTAAAGCTAGGCCAGAAAAATTTACGGGCATCGTCACTGTCGTGACTCATCTAGAGATAAGAATGTCAAAATCGCAGACGAATTCACAATCAATGTCTTGCCTTAGTAGTGACCACGACTTTCATAGTGACTGAATAGGGAACCAAGTCAACAACCACAATGTACCGAGTGTCTCAGGTATCCATTGAAGAATAAAATTTGCGAGGGCAACATTATGGGTACCGACCACGATTCATAAAGATGAAAATTCTGTTCAAAGAGAATAATTTGCGTCTCAGTCGCACCCTATACAAGGACTGATCATGACCGTGACTTTATAGGCAGTTAGAAAGCAACGACAATATTTTCTTGATGGACCAATGAGGAGTTGACACATGGACTAGCCGTTAGACACAAATGAGGTTTTGCACCGCAATTTTTGGCTCCCATATGAAAATTGGTATGTCGCTACTACGAATCATTAGTAGCAATCGCGACTCTTGCCTGACATGCAACTAATGTAAAATCCGCCTAGCATATCTTGAATATTTGATGAGTTTCATAGTTTAACATCTCTTTAGTGGGTATAAGGTTTAAATACTCTACTAATCAATTGTTAATAAGAGATTGATAGATAATTCATTATTTGTGTAAAAGCTCTTGCAATTTAGCTACTCAATTTGTTATATTCTTTATGAGATTATGATTGTTGGGTGTGAGCATTAAACACCAATTGTAAATGGTTTTAATGTGAGCCTGTGAAAACACTTAAGAGAGGTTTTAATGTGAGCCTTAGAAAACACTTATAAGAGAGACGTTGTTATGTGAGCCTTAAAAACAGAAAGTATAAAAGTTAGGTGTGAGCTTGGAAACACCATTTTGAGTGAGTGAAACACCCAATTGCAGAAAATTGGGCAATAGATGTAGGGTTGGTTAATACCTGAACCACTATAAATCTTTGTGTCTCCTTTCTACTCTATCTTTATCCCTCACTTCATTTTTTTTAAACACCAATTTAACCCCCCTTTTTGGTGCCTAGGGCCAACAAGTGGTATCAGAGCATAGTCTCACAAACAAACCTTAATTGGGTAAGCAAAGATCATGGCACAATAGGGAATCCACTCACACATCAAGTCGTACTTTGAGGGATCTAACTATACTCATTAAAAGTATAAGATGGAGATTTATCTTGATATAGATGTAGTGGACCTTTGGGATGTAGTTGTCAAATAATGGAAGTCACCCACTAAAGTAGTGGATAGAATTGAAGAACTCATTCTAAAGGAAGATTGGGTTGATGCCTATAGGAGGTCAAATGGAAAAAACATTAGAGCAATGGCTATTCTTTTAAGCTCTCTCCCTATGGAAGAGATTGGAAGAGTGCAACATTGCCAAACAGCTCATGCCATTTGAAAGACTATTGAAAACTATCATGTGGGCATAACACTTGTTAAATCAAGTAGATTAGAGATGCACGTGATGGAATGAGAGCTCTTCATGATGAAAGACCATGAAAGCATCACCAAAATGACAAATAGACTTCTATCCATAGTCACAAACATGAAGAAATTTAGAAGGACTCTCACCAACTATGAGGTAAGCACGAAAATCCTTAAAACTCTTCCATTAGATAAGTTTAGTGCAAGAGTGTTCAACATTCATGAGTCCAACCTAGAGATTGGAAAGGTTGCTATGGATGTGTTAATAGGCAAACTCTTAACTCATGAGTTAGCCTTACAAAAGGATGAGCATATGAAGAAATTAAGAGGCCAAGGAGAAAATTTTAAAAAAGAAAGAAGAACCTTGGCACTCAAATCCTTAACTAAGGAGAATGAGGTAGAAACTACCTTTAGTGATGAAGAGAGTGACAAAAAAGAATAAGAGCTAACAATGTTATCAACAAGGACTAAGGAGTTAATTAGAAGAAGAAAAAATAGAAGAAGCTTTAAGAAGGCAACTTGTAATCTTAGATCGAGATCTAATAAAGCCACTTGCTATGAGTGTGGCAAGTAAGGCTACATGAAATACGATTGTCCCAAGATAAAGAGGAACAAAATAGGGGACAAGGAGAAAAAAATCTAACATCCCTATCCCTATTCATTGGCATTATCACATGGATATATTCACTGCATAAATGATATGAAATCACATATGAGCATATGCACTATATCAAATGATATGAAATCTCACATGAACATATGTATAGGATAAATAATCATTTAGACATGTGAATTGTAAAAACACGACAATGACAATGGCACCGTTGCATTTGTGATACTTGAACATATATGTAGTGTTTGCATAGTTATATGACAAATTATTTCATGTTGTGTGCTTATTATAGCATCATAAATAATGGTGTTTTAGAGCTTAATTAAAAGTATAAGGAGCATTTAGGAATTAGGAGATGGATGGAAGTGCTTAAGGAGTGAAGAAGAGGGACTAAAAGAGGAAAAGTGACCTTCCAACTAATGAAAATGAAATACCATGATTTTATATTATTATAATAAGTTTATATCTGCTAATTAGGGTCAGAATTGAGGGGTAAAC